>LUCM01006423.1:329706-436637 GCA_008360955.1 Fasciolopsis buskii
ATATATATATATAGTGATGTAATTGCGTGAGTACGAATCACTGAAAACGAGCTTGTTCGCTAACTTGTGTTTTCTCTGTTCTTCAGGTACCAAAATGCTTGCTTCGGTCCTTCTTTGAACGTTTGTATGAAATGTGTAGGTCCATGACGACTGATTATACTTACGCAAGGATCAGCTTTCCGAACCCGCGTGTATTTTTTTCGAGACCATTTTTGGACCAGCAATGTGTACAATATTGGCCACATGGTTTCTGTTGTTGAAAGCATGATCGAACAAACGAGCCCTAATGCCGATATTCGTTCATGTCGACCGTGTGTACGTATGTGGTTTTGGATAAATTTCAGTCTGTAGATTACATTACGTCAAGGCAAATATTGGCTGCTTTTGCTAACTATTTCAACTACTTTTTAGTTCAAAATCATTTGTTTGAATCAGGATAAGCTAGCTAAAATTAGTCAAAAAGATTGTACTCGCACATCCTGGTCCACCGAACGTCTCGATTCAAAGAATGCAACTGATGCAACTGAATTATTAGAACGAAGGAGATTCAAGTTAATGGAATGAATCAACTGTGCATTTTCATATGAATCAAAAATCCAAATTACCTGCGAATACTCTTCGAAATGAACGGGAGTGGTACACATCCAGAGGGCGTCTACAATTGGGCAAACATTTTCGTGACGCACTGTTCACTGCGCAGCAAAGAAAATTGTTTGTTTTGATCAATTGGCCACCTTTGAAAGTCCAATGCGGTGGGCAATCAATTGGAAATGTTCGCGCTAATTGATGTGGCAAAAATAGTTGAGGAACAATTTAACTGCAACTCGAGTGTTGCTGGTCTGCGACAGACGACAATTATCAGGACAAAATGGAAAATGAATTGCATTGCCCAGTGTGCACTGTAAATTGACAGAAATGTCTCAGTTTCTAGAACTACACTTATTATCTTCAAATAAGCGTATTTTAATTAAGCGTTACGTTGAATGCTGAATACGGCGGTCAGGGAAACGGAATTGGATAAATACAACAGGAACAGCTTCCGTCTACCGTCGAATAGTGCATACTTGAGTTTTAATACATTTTGGATCAATCTGGACGTGAAGTTTTTCGAATATTTTGGTTGAGTTTTGTTTGGCTAAGTCCAAAACGTTGTTCTTCTAAGGATAGTCAGGCTTGAACAATCCAATTTTCACGGCCAGGTAGGATTCAAACTGATGACCTGCTTTACTACTATTTTCGTTAAATGTTTTCGCTATGTCGTCAGTCAAAGGCATCTTGGGATTCTGAATTTTGTTCTTGTGTCCTTACGAATAGCTCAGTACTGCTCACAAGCTTTTCTTTATAGGCCAGGTATCACGAGATGTTCTTGGATTTCCAAATCCGAGATTTTTTATTAATTGTATTCCCTTATAGCTGGACGCTTTCGATTGATAGGAGGTCTTCATTACTTAAATCAAGAAGTGAAGATTCTTATCATCAGAACACAACGTTGCTGATCGAGAACCCAAGAGACTAAATATACAAGGCAGTATTGCATAACCTACTGTCAGCTAATAACGGACCTTGATGATAATTAAACTGGCACTGAACCTAACGCATCGCGCATCTGTTGTTCTTCACAGTCCGGACTCGATTCGGAGCCGATATATTTAGAAAACTACAATATTCTTCTACACTCTCGTCGAAATTTAGGTCCCACGTGTAGTAACCAATGGTCATAGTGACTTCCGAACTTACTTCACTGAGTAGCTACTACATGTGTCATCACCATACAAGATGCGGAGGAAAAGGATGCATATGTGTGGGTATCGTCAGGCGGAGGTTCCATTGCTAATTTATCTAGTAATGTATCACTGAAGGGAGTCTTGTAAATGTTCCCATGGCAGCTGAATTTCGTCCAGTGAAACTCGATCTGCATAGACTGTCTAACTAACGTGCACTGGCTGATGTAATACCAAGTGAATTTTATCTCCATTGTGCTGGTGAAAGATAAATACGGCGGTCACAGCTGGCCAATTTTTGTTGAATGATAATGCTACATCTTCAAATGGCACCGTTATATTCTTATCAGACATCTACTGCTGTTCATGAAGACCCTATAAGATCGTCTTGCGCAATGGTTCATAATTTTTACAATCCAGTAAACCTTAGCCGATAATCTTAACTTAGTTGCCGGTCTTAACGTAATGTCAGAAAACTCAATTCTTATAAATTAAAAATGACACACGATATATGCAGCCCAAGATTGGGTTCATCCTGTCGTTTCGCAAGCATTCGTAGCAAACAAAGTTTGAGCATTTGCAGTTGTGATTATCACTAACTCTGCCTTGTCTTCTATCTGGCTGTGCTACATTTCGCTCCGGATGCGATCGTTTGATCAATTTGAAGAACCTATTTTCCATTATGGGCTTTGTTCGTCGATATTCAAGGTCGGATTTAATACTGTCCCGAAATTTCTCCTCACTAGGATTTAACTTCGCATTTACGACACAGATTTTGCATTGAACCGACAAGGCACTTTCGCCCTGGTGGGCAGATTGCTCTATATGCACCCCACCAGGCAAAATGTCTGTTCTGTCCTAATTGAATACTAAGCTGCGCTCGCTGTCCACGAAACCACCGGATCTATCTCTCAATCTTCACTCTCGTCGTCAAACTTGTGTAGCTTAGATTCAAGAGTCATGGCTGAACTCAAATTTTGCGCAAGATCTAATATCCACCTAAGGCTTTGATTTACACCAAGTGGACAAACAATGTAGAGTTAAGAAACCCGGACATCATTTGGTCATATACATAAATTCTTTCTGGGTAATAAAGTCTAAAACAATTTATTTATATTTATTTTCTGGTACTAACTACCCGAATGTTCAGTGTCATACCAAGTTTTCTCGCCACAGGAGCATAGCTCCTTCATACACACACAATTGCATTTCGTCTTTTTTCGATTATTTTCTACCTTTCCTGGTTCCATTGCTGGATTATAGCTTAAACAATATCGTAAGTGACTATAATCAGGCTTTGACACTTTCCTTTACAGTGTTTGATTTATGTGAGCTATCAACCTACCCAACCAGAGGTAACTCTATTCTAGATAGAACTATTACCAATCATCCTGAGTAATTCTACCTTAAACTACCCGCTCCAGTTGCAACCAGTGATCATTTTCTGCTACTGTTGAAACTCAGGTTGTATTCCCGGATAGCCTTCTAATCTTTCAAAGAGTCTAACCAAGTCAAAGTACGACTGCATAATTTTTCTCGGGAAAACAATCTTCATCAAAGATCACTTTCAAGCAAATTCGTGGTTTTCTTTTGAGTTTCTATATAGTAATGTCAGCATTTTTGCAGATACACTTAATCTGATTTTTGATGTTCGATATCTCCTAAAAATACCCTTTCTCTCTAACCTTCATATTTCTTCATCCACACTGAAGGGCTTAAGGAGACGAAATGAACACTTCTGTGAATGCCGGGAACCCCAGCAACTCACATTCCTTCCTTCATCATTATCATAAGAAGTAATTCAAATCAACGCGTTTTATGCAAACCAACTCCTGACGACCTGCAGCAGCGGACGGTTCTGATAAGGAATTCGGCTTTTGTATGGAAAAACGAGACTAGTAAGCCGTACTGCAGATGTAGAAAGTATCAACCGAGAGTTTATCTATCCATTGCAGCTTCACTGTTCCCGATGATGTACCATCTCTTTCTAAGGGAGAATTGTTCAAACTCCTTCGCTCAACCAAAACAACCACAGGTATAGGTTCTGATGATATCTTCACTTCTCCTGAAGTGAGCTGCAGCTTCAATCACTGATGCATTTACGTCCCTTCTTAATACTTCCTTATGTAAACATTCCGTTCTCGACTGTCACTATGTGCACATCCCCAAATCCAGGAATTCAGATATTCCAGCCAAACGTTTTCGTCATATCGCTCTTACATCCTGTGGTCTTAAATTAAAAATACCCGCTATCCTGAGTCCTCTCCACTGTTCTGTTAGTGTGACTGATGACTCCCTTCAGTTTGCATACAAACCAAACAGGTCCATTTGGATGCTATGGCTTCCCTGGTTCATAACACCATCAAATCCTGGAATGCATTCCCAAATCTGTCCGATATGCTTCCTTAGCTTTTTCCTCAGCGTTCAACTCTGTTCCAGGGTCTTTACTTATTCGCAAGCTTGAACAGTTCTGCTGTTTCATTGGTCTCTTGACGTGGCAATCAGTCCACTTAAGCGACAGATCTCAGTGCGCAAGACTGGGATGACAAAATCAAACTCCGGTGTTAAATAGTTATGGACTCCTTCAAAGAGCTGTCCATTCTCCATTTTTTGTTTTCAACAAACATCAAAGACCTGGTCAATTATTCAAACATGCAGATGATGTTGCTCAGTCTTTATCTGGGACTGAAGATTTCCTGATCTCTTCTAAACACTTCTCTCATTCATGATTTATTCTCTTCGTTCTGGAGTAAATCTTCTGCTGTCAAAATCTGAGATATTTGTTCGCGGTCTGTTTATCCGATTGCTTCTTCTTTCGACAACAAAGAACCACTTGCTAGGATAGATTCCCTCGGGTAGTTAGGAATTGCTATCGACAAAACTTAAGCTGATTTTCTCGCATCCCCAACTGTGTAAAAATATCTCCGAAGACTATAATTTTACATAAAAAGTCTGCTGAATTTCTAGGTCTCTTTATTAGCTTATTAGTGTCTTGCTTGCCGTTCTTTATTGTTCCTTTGTCACCTTTGCTGGTTTACTAGGAAAGACGTGAGAACTCTTCGTTTTGGTCTGTCAATCACCAGTGGATTATATTACATACCCCTGAAGGAGCTCTGCATCATATTGTATGACGTCCATCTACACGCTGGCGAAATATTTGCACATAAATTTCTTTAACATTTGTACCACCCCTTATAAATTTACCTTTCTAAATGCCGTTCCAGTACAAGGACATATTCTAACTTCCGCCTCATCCCTACTCGCATAAATATCTGCAGGAACTTAAACGTCTCCTACTTAGCCCAAACTATCTCGAATCAAGAATAGGGCATGACTGATTTTCTGCACAATCTCTCATGAATCTCAAATGTTTACTACTCGCAACTCTCTTTTCCATCTCTGTATTTTAGTAAGGTGGCGAATGTATCTTTTTTGACTGAAACGCATAAACTTTTATACCCAATAGTTCAATAGAATACAATATAATAGTTGAGAAGATGAATCTTTATATGCATTAACTCACAAACAAGGTAATTAATAAATGGGTCACAATGAAATTTATCTAATGTTGGACACCAAATTGATTCGATCTGAGCCATCAAGTTCTTTGAAGAATAGCATATACCTTCTCATGACTTTCGAGTCAACCTCAGTCTTTTTTTGGAACCCCGTCTGTAAGAAACATATCTTCGAGTAACTATCCTCTTAGACCTGACCAAAAGATTATTTGGCTAATATTCTTATACAACCATTGCCCACTTCAGAATTTTATCACACCATAACTTTCGCATCTGTCCCTAAAGAAGTATGCCATAAATATTACATAGGCGTTTGTCCAAACCAAAAAACAGATCAGGAACTACCAGTTGTCTATCAAGTCGACAAGGATGTCTTGCTTTCTTTCGTTTCTTGTTTAAAACAAATTCATCATCCCTATCTAGTTTTGTGTGTCAACTCGGAATCTTCCCTAGCTGGTGAGGTGAATGTAACAAAACACCATATAGCCGACCAAATTCAGCATTGAAATCTAGCCGGTCAGCGGAAATTTGTCTCACGCAACAACCCTTCAAGTAATATACCATCGAAGATGGCAGATGAATAACAACTCTTTTCGGATCTGACGGGGACCGGATTAAAATTTCTCACGCGCATTCACTTTCCTGATTTGCCATCGGTTGATGAGAAACAGGTATCAAGAGCGTCCGAGTCCCGCTAGAGGACAAAAGTACCTAGAACTCAAGGCAAACACTCAAAGTATATTCCGTTCATTGTACTTAAGTGGGCATGATAACAAATTCACAATGTTTGGCGCACAGTAGTACGGCTAACATGGGTTTCTCAAATACATTTGGGAATGTACTGATTTGTAGACATATTAGTCGAAAGCCGAACACGAGCAATCCATAGGACCGAGATGAGTGTAAAACTAAAATTTTCTCGAAAAGGGGCACAGGTATTTTCCCTATTTTAAAAGTTTCATAAGTGCCTAAAACATACGGGGGTAACTTATAAGGAGAAAACAATCTGATTTTCACAGTTGTAAAGTATTAATTCGGATGGTAAATGGGTAATCACAATAATATGCATCAATGCAAATGTAACCCTTTATTGTCTTTAAATAAATGTTAGTTTACTTCACGTTAAACAATAACCGGTTTGTTCTAATTTCATGCTTGCCATGAACATTCTTCAAGCAAATTACAGTTAGTTGTCTGCCAGTAAATGAGTCGTACCATTTAATCCAAAATATGATACGAATGCTCGACTATTAATTAAAGTGCTCTTAAATTATTCAAGGAATCCAAACATTGTTTGTGCACAATGCGACTGGTGAATGCAACCGCAGCATCGCTAGTCTATCTTTACTGTAAATCCACTCTGCAAAGAATAAAACCGAGAATACATCTATGGATCAAAACATCTACGAATAGTTAACCGTTCTACACCCGTTTTCATCACGATTACCAAAACGAGAGAACCATCTAACGGTCAAACATGCGAACCCAGCAAAGAACGATTTGCCGCCTTCAATATTTCTGATCTTCAGTTGCCAAGTTTCGTGGCACGAGTAAACAGACACCTGATTAAATTGACAGAATTCATTACCTCACTACCAGACATTTGTTTTGGCTTCCAATTCTTTACTAGCGGTTACCAAAAGTGCTGGGTATTTTATAAGCATTGATTAATGGCGGTTTGGTTTTATCAGGATATCTACTTCGATTTCCTAGACTTATTAGATTAAATGGACGTTTTTTCTTCTCACTTCAAACACGAGAACAAATTGCCCTATGAGTACGTGTGACGTTTACAAGATAAGCACAAATTCCGTTGTCATTAGAAGGCCCAGCAACACTGGGAATGTGAAAGGACTGAAGTAGTGGGTACGAACAAGGAAAGGGAATAACAAACCCCAGTGAATCTACGTGGCAAAACAGTAGAGATTTATTTTCAATGATTTGTGATTCAACGAACTACTTATTCAAATATTTCCTACACCTACTTATATATCTTTCAAAGAAAGCTCTAGCACAACATGAATGTTGTTCCCAATTTATTTCGTTATTCTTCATCTGATAATGTTAGGACAGACTGTATTATTCTTCTTGACGATGTTGCTATCGGTCAAATGCGTTCAAGTCGAGAAACAGTCGATGGCAAGAAGACTTTAACTGGTTAGCCTCATAATAAAAAGCCTCGATGTTGAACGTTTGGCCTCCACAAACATCCCAATTAGTATTATATCCTACTGGGCCATTCCGATGGAGCAGAAAGTTCGGTTATCTCGTCAGATAAACATTTGAACGCGGTCAATTCCACCACGATTTCCTGCTTCCCAGTGTCAGTCAAACTTCATTGTTTATCCTAACGGGAAGAGAAAATCCGTATAACAAACAGCGGAATCAGCGTTATGGAAGGGTCAAGACAGTTTTCTCACCACGTATCAGGATGCCCAGCACAATTTGATCTACCATCGATTTTGCAGCATCATTTGACATTGAAATCCATGTCCAGATTGGTGCTTTGATACTTTACAAAAGTATCCTAGAACTTTGAAAAAGGAACTATAGATTATTCAAAGTAAAGAATCTGTTTGTGTCCACGACATCCATGTGGTGAGTACAATGCCCTGACGGGCAGCATTCAGACATACCAGTTAAGTACGTCTTTGAGCATGGAAACCTGTGCCTCCAGCTGAAAGCGAATGCTCCGTTGCGATAGGTTGTTTTTTAATTTAGGAAAGTGTTGCTTACACGCGGACAGGTTTTTCACGTGGACATAACTGTAAACTGCAATCTTCGAATTGTGTTACAAAACTAACTCCGGTAATGTAATTCTTTCCACCAGTTACAGTTGCACCAAATGTTTCCGGTACTGACTGCGTTTGTCGAGGCCCCATTGTGATCCTTTTTATATGCAGTACTTATATAAGCATCCTTCAAAGACTCTGTATCTTAGTAAGCTTGTACCCGTGGCAATGGACAACTTTGGATGAGCAAACGATGAGATATTTCTGAGCAACAATATCAAAACAAGTAGTCAGTTTTGTTGCATAAACGTCCACAAAACTTAGCTTATGGGTTTACATTTAGTGGCAATTGACGTTCCTGCAGCGCTTCGAATTATACTAGAGTGAACACGACACACCATCGTATTTACGGTCTTCGAGATTCATGTGATAATGTCAAGGAAGTTCGAAAAAAACGCGGCGGATTAAAGTTCGATTGTTGCCAGTAGACGGCCAAAATTCCAGCATTCTAACACCCACTAACTACTTCTTAAACGTCATATCCTATATTGTTTCATAGCTGAAATGATTGCAAAACAAATGAGACGCATGTTATATGCTCATTTTGTTGAACATATTTCCGCAGAATTTGAAAAACGCTTGTCTCTAGATAATCGTCTTCGTCCATTAAAACAAGGTTCACCTGACAAATAGTTCAAGCTATCAAAGCAATTTGATCTCCAGGGGTGATTGCCTTGAAATTCGATATTTCTGAGAGTGGCCTGGATTGTCCTAACGTACAGCCTCAGAGACCGATCATCGGAAGTACTCAATGGCAGTTTATTCTAAATTCGTCATAAACAAAATAGTGAATTTTATGGTTATCCAGTGGCCAAGTTTACTTATAACGGTCAAGGCATACTCAAGAATGAAATAGCAGTTAGCGCATAGAACCAACCGTTACGTATATCAAAATGTATGGAGAACTTGTCTTTGTTGTAACAACAAGGCAAGTCAGTGAGGTGGATGAAAATTGTCGCATTACTAAACATGTAGAAGAGGTTTGAACGAATTTCATGCTAGGTAAGTGATTTCTGACTTTGTCTACCTTTGTCGGAAAATTAAGGTTATTTTTCTGCTTCTGTAAGTAAGAAAAAACAATAACTGAGTTATTCATCGATGAACAACAGTAAATGATTTCAGAGACGAGTCAAAAATTTCGACGGTTCTGATAAAAGCACGATAAGTTTCCTCGCAGTTGTTGCGAATTTTCGAGAAATGACAGTTTAGTTGATCATTATTTTGAGGGATAGGGGTGACTGAATTCACTGAGCAACACTGAGAGTTTTTACCGGGCCCAACTGGTCTACGTTTTCTCATCCCGCGTGGTTAATTCGGTTAAATTTTACTAGATTCAAGTGCAACCTATTAGAAAAAGCCTATATCAGGTATATGAGGAAGAGATGTGAATTATAGTGATGAATGCTTACCGAATCAGGTAATGGAGGAGAAAAACAGTCCCGCCCGTTCGCCTTTGACTTTTTTCGAATTCGCTTTTGCTCGAAAGCCAGATTTGCGCAGATAGCGATTTCAATCTGCAATTTGAAAAAGCAACATTATGAATCAGTGATTTAAACTCAGGCTATCATTGGACATTTCCCAATAAATTTGTTCCCTCTCCTGTGATATTTGCACAGTACACGGGACACTTTATGGGATATCCTAACTACGTAGCGGCCGAGTACCAAAATAAAAACAATTAGGACCTCATTATTTGGCCTTTGATTTAGTTTATTCACTTACTGTTCAAACCAATCATCCTGATGTTTAATTTTAAATTTTCTTCTATGGACCAAAGAGTGACATTGTTTTATTTATGATCGTTCATTTTAAAATTGTTACCCAGATCAACCCCGGTAATGACGCCTGAAGAGACTGCAAAATATTGGTAAATCGAATAATTCTTTCTGTTATCCATAGGCTCGCAGATAGTTTTGTTCCCGCCATGTGTTACAACTTTTGTCGTAGGGTTCACATTTGGAATAATTATTCTACCAAATACCTGAACAATCCAAGTAATCGCAGCACGCGCGTGTAATGTCGCAACAACCAGATTCCGGATCTGTTTTTCAAACGAATTTTCATCTTTGCCATCCTTAGCATAAATCAGCAAAACAAAAAGCTGACATTTTTATTGCTCAATTTCATCCGGGTACATCATTGACGAGAACAAATCGTTAGAATTGCATATCCGAGAGGGGAAAAACGTCGAGTTCTTGTACAAACTAAAAAAAATCGTATTTTCGTGACCATCCTCTTTCTGTTTGAGCTTCGCAAAAACTGATAATGAAAACTTTCTTGAAAACGGAACTCCTTCCCTAATTGTTTAGTCCGAAGCACCCGTCGTACATTTTCAAAGTACGTGTTTATCCACGTCCGAAAATGTTCACGCAAAAGTTCCTTGCAAATATGTGGATATTTGCTGAGGTGCATCTGTAGCAGACACATCGGTACGCCAACGTTTAGAAGAACGAACGAACACTTGTGTTTATCCTGTGCACATTTCTTATCTGCTTTTTGGGCTCATTCTCAAACGGTCTTATTTTTTCATTGTAATTAATAAGATACATGCACTTAGAACTATCGACAAAGCCATTCAGATAGTTTCTCTAATGTCAAATATCGGTACGTTACGACAAACATCTTTCCAAATTTGGACCAACTAGTCAAATACGATATTTCATTGCTTGCGTGGACTGGTTCAAATCAGTCCACGATAAACGGTGTTCCCTGAACACTGACAGCGGGACCTTAAAAGGGGGCATATTTTGTGCTTGTTGTTTCGTGTAACGCGGAAACGTGCACTTTGTAAACGTTTGCTGACAATAAACTAGCTGGATTTATTACATTTATTGCGAGCCTATTTGTCATTATACATGCAACACTGACACTATTTTCCTGACGAACTTTTGCAGAGACAAATGGATATGACTACTAAGTTTGCGAACACGAAAAAAAAACACATATGTCTTTTGGAAAGAGCAGTGGACAACGTTCCATTATTTTTTAGGATAAACCATGTTGCAACAATGGGTATAAGTCATTGCGCACGACAAGCATCTGCATGTCCATGTAAAAATTAATTTACACAAGATGTTAAGAAAACTTGACCAATGACGAGATATGTTTTCTCCATCTATGTACTCATCAATGAAAAAATCAAAGATGTTCATCCATTCCAAAAGCTCAAAGTGCTGTTCTCGCGCTAAATATGAAACAGGAATCTTTTATCTAGGCAGTATATAAGGAAAGACATCATCTGATGGAATAACTCCGCGATAACTTTAATGACGAACGCAAACGCATTATTGGATTTTAAGTGGAGATGGAAAATAATTCGGTTTAGATTCCTAATGGTTTATTGTCAGAAAATTTATGAATGATCAACATCTCTAATTAGTCGCAAACTAAGCGCTGCTAAGGCTCTTCCAAAACCAGGTCGGATCGCGTAAAAAGCAACCGAATTACTGCGGAAAGACGTTGTTCGCACTTCAGACGTTAGCCATTTCTAATAAACGGTGTCCAAGTTCTTATTATCCACATTACAGTTGACCCACATTGTTAAAATAAACAATAACGGACGTTTTGCAGTACCGGCCGAACCTGTGTACTATTTTAGGCTTGTCCCACGCATGGGTGCATCGAAAGGGTTTTACCTGTTAGCGGCCAATGCCCACTACACAGATATTCACAAATGCATATTCTATGAAGTATAATGAACGTAAAGACAAAGCGAATGAACAATGAGCGAAAGAGTCCTTCCTTATAACACGAAGATATTTTGCAAACAAACGTGGTGGAATTGGTACCGCAAACGGCATTCAGCCCAACAGACTTACAGTGACAAATGTAAAAGGAACCAACAAAAGTTCGCTGTTTGACTAACGTTTGTCTGACTCGCGCACTCGGACGTAAATCTAATCCACCGTTAATTGGATAGAAATGTTAGATCCTTCATGAAACTTAATGTGTTGAACAAAAATAGAGCATGCATATTATGAACATCGTGATGTGTGGCTATTTCGGGCGTGAGTTTGACTGTTATCCGAATACACATGAAATATCTTAGGTGGGTGTTCTCTCGCTGGGTCGATTTCTTTGACATTCTTTTGTGCCATATTTAACGTCTGACAATGGATTGTTTTAGACGAACGTTTTTTCTAAAAATTAGTCACCTGTCCGAAGATCCGCTTTTTGCCGTTCAAGCAAGAGACTGAAGCAAATTACAGTCACATCTCCCTCCAGTACCCATGATGGCCTGAATACTAAAGGGAGCACAAAAATTTACCTATAAGGCCGTAGAAACAAATCCAGTGTGCAACTAATAGTAGATTGGAGAAGAAATACCATTTTGAGCAGTCACGGTGACTTTGTCCATTTGTTGTTAGTTGTGCAAAATCCAGAAGCAAGTGTTAGGGAGAATTATTTGCCCGACTGCAAAATTTTTTCCTAGCAATGTTCTTCCCTCATTTGGTTCTACTCCTTTGCTTGTTTGCTACTTCATCCTATTCTCTATCTAAATCCGCCTCTGTAATTCACTGTTGAAAATTGCTTCTTCGCTCCGCGCTTGTTGTTGACTCGAGGTAAGTGAAATTGATGTCCCATTGTTTCTGGACTATGCTATCTCTTTGAGACAGAATCCACTGAGAATCAGTTTCGCAGCCCAGTAACAGTTGGCCAAACTGTAAACCGTACAAACGAACTCGTCAGATGTTTCCTCTGGCCTTGTACCTGCAGTTAACACAAGAATGCTTCATTTAACCTCGGCTGCAAAAACCGTTAATTATTAGAGCTTGATACGAATTTGGAGCTAATGACCGCTAGAATCTTGTTCACATCCATAGTTATACCTCAGTTTTGAAGCATATCTCAAGGCATTCTATCGAAATCGATGAACGGTTGTTTAGCTGGCTACCGGAAAGCGAATGAATATCTTGCAAAAAATTTATGAATATTTATCTTTATGGAATGCACCTGAATTGGTCTACATGCACCACCGTAGGCAGTAGTTCAGCATTGGCCGAGGAATTTGCAATTCCGTTGGAGAATGGATACCATGTATTAATTCTCATCGGAATTTTGGAAATAATTTAATTTGATCTTAGTGCGAAAACGTGGATAGTAAAACCAAACCTTTACACAAGTACGCAGAAGCAAGAGGAATATTGGTGAGCTAATTGTGACACAAACAAACGAATGCGTTAATTAATCACGACTTGTACAGCCTACTTGGATGCAGTGGGAAGTAAGGACAAAGCAAGGCTTAGCTCCAACCAATTTAATAAGCATAAATATAAAATTTTGACAAACGCTTGTGGTAAATAAGCGCTTCACTTGGCAATCCTACCACCTGGTCACCTGACTTGGTTAGCCTAATATGATTTCGTGTAAACCTCATATTTTTATTCCATGCGAGGCAACGAATCAACGTTGGAAAACATAACGAACATGGTCAAATAACCTCCAAAAGTCAATGAGTAGACAAGAGCAAGTTCCATGATCTGAATACCTGCGGTCGTTTTAGTTTGCAGCATGTGTGCCCTACGGAAGTTCAACTCTGACAATATGCACCCGAAATCCAGTTTTTGATAGAGACTGGATGCGTATTAAAGTGAAGTATTTTTCAATTACATGCATCAAATAATCAGTTCATCCGTGTTTTTGGAAGGTTTGTGAAATACTTTCTCCGAACTGCCTAAATCAATTTATCGCATTGCCAAAAAAAGATTAAAAGTAGACTGCTGTGAATTTTTAATTTACTCCTAGCCTTTTGAAGCACCATATTTTCTGATAATGTTGATCAGCGAATTTCCAATTTAGACGCCTCTCTCGTATTTTAGCCCGACCAAAATATGCTTGATATCAGACCGAGGGCATTTTTTCATTTGTAAAACCGAATTCGCTTCATTGGCGTGAAGATGCTACTGGATTCATTTAAACGCTTTGCTTTGCCGATTGCACAGGGTGTTTCCCGACCTGCCAGCATTGCTTTCTGTCAATTTCACTCACTCAAGAACGCGTAAGCTTTATGAAGATGCTCAAAACTGCAACGCAATATTCAGATATATTAGTTCGACGGTGATAATTTGCTTACCATAAGATAGGTATTACGTCTGGTCAAGCGATATTTTCGTAATGTCCTCCTATTAGACCCGTAGCACCCCTAGAATAATGAGCTCAACCTAAAAGCCTTGTTCTAACCACAAATTCTACTAACCAGAAACTGGTTAGCTCTGTCTATCAAGGAAGACATTATCCAACGTTGAACAAGATGGCTAGAAGTTATACATATCGTTACACAAAACAAGCGCTCCTTAAAAACCCGAAAACAGTGGAATAACCCATGATTGCACTACATCTTGGTTTTCAAGGCCTGGCTACATAATATCCATGCATGTCTGCAGTTCGATGCCCACTGTTTAGTTCGAATAATAAACGCGTTTTTATCCAAACTTACCGTCGAGTAGCCATTTCACCCCGCTTCCTGGAATTAGGTAAACTTTGCCCTAATGTACGTCCAAACGTGTCTGTTTCTGTTACCGGAGAGAGAAGAAGGTTTTTTCTGCAGCGAATTGCCTACTAATTTCGTGTCCACCAAGAGGTAAATAAACGCGGCCGAGATCTATGAACATTGCTTTGTTATTAGCATTGTGTCGTTTACATAAACCAACTGTTCACTGATACTTTGATTTCAGTTTGTGAAAGAGTTTTTACAACAGGTCTGAGTGTGCTTCCAACAATCCCATTTCTGCCCGCTAATATCTGCATAGACAAAGTAAACATCTTAGTTGCACAACACAAGATGCTTACCATGTTGCGTTTAGTTCATTCACAGTTCACCAAGTATGCATTTGTCGACCGTAACATGTACACTTGGAGAACGAAGTCTAAGTCGATAAGAACGATAAAAAACGAATCCGCATCATATTCTGACTCCTTTTGGGAGAAATGACTGTGGACGGACAAAACCTGCCTCTTCTCCGTTTACGTAGAAATAACCTTTTCTCGTACATATCGAACACAATAAAATCATCAACTTTATTAATAAAACGGCTGCCGGTAATTCGAATAAAAAGGTTCCAAAGTTTCCACTTGGTGAGGATGCAGCATGACTGCAATGAGCGCTAAAGGTAACACTGACCGTCGCATTGCACATTTATCCGATTTATCACGAAGCTGCAAATCGGGAGCTGAGACTGCGCTGATTTTGCATTACTTTTGCATGTGGGTGATAGAGAACAGCATTTGGCAAACAAGCTTTCTTTTCATTTTCACACTCGTGTGTTGTTTCTAAGAGGTCCGTTTCAAAGTCTTATTCTTGATAAGATGAACGGGCCGGAAAACTAGACGTTTATCTTATCGCGGTCACAAACAGTGCTTCGTCCAATCGACTACGGTAATAAGAAGCGCAGTTATAAGCTTGTTGGTTTCGCGCCTGAATGAGTCTAATTGCTGCATGGATGGGAAAACTTTGTTTTACCCCTTCTTGGAAGTTGATGGAGAACATCCTGATGCAGTCATCGACGATGCCAGTTAGACGTATCTGACCATGCCTGTTAAAATAAGCTCGTCTGAACATGAGTAAGTATACTCTCAATAATATGCGAAAACTGACTATCCTGGATACCACCTAGATTATTAACATGGAGACTAACAAGCCAGGTTTATCGACAAAAGCCGGCATATTGTGTACGCGATTAAGCCAGTAATTGTAGGCTAAATTTATTTCTGTAATTAATGGGTTATTTCACCTTAAATGATATTTAGCATCGCGCGATAACCAAAAAATAGCAAATTTGATTTGGAAAAGACCTTTTTTACCATAAAAGTTGACTCTGCTTCCAGGTCATTCAAGCATTCAAAGCAAATCGCTTGGGTTGATAACTGGACTGTAAAGCAGTGAAGTAGAAATCTTGAGGCCTTTTTTAACTTACAGCTCAGAGCATGCCGACCTAACTGAGAATTCTTGCTAAATTAAACTTTACAGGTTTGGTGTTACTTTCAATCCACATTACATGGACAAACCATTGCAAACAAACGATTTATGAACTACTGGAAACATGCCTAAACATAGGAATCAAAATCAACGTTGACGTGTATGAACAAATTGAAGGAACACCGATGGGTTCACGCGTTTCAGTATTTGTCATTGAATAGGTCATGCAAGACCTGGAAAACACCGCAGCCAACACTTGAGATGACAAATTCGTCATTGTGAAATGTTCAAATATCGAAGAGATATACGCTATAACCAACAGCATATTCAAATACATCAGCCTCAGTATGGAATCAGAGAACGATGGAGGGCAGGCATTTCCTAAGAAGTCCGTTAAAAGGAACGCTAACAACACGCGGGAGACAAGGGCGTGTTGTCTAGAATCTCATGCGAATCAAACGTTAAGCTGTCATAGCAACCAGTCGAACAACTACAAACGTTCACACATCCCAACCTTCTTCAAGAGAGCCCAAACTCACTGCATTAAAGAATGACTAAGAAAGCATGAAGAAATCTAACTCTCCAAGATGTTCGACAAAATTGCATATTCAGGAGACCTTAGGGAATCACAATTGCTCACAGTATGTCCCAAACTTTGAGGAGAATTATATCAAAAGCAAAAAATTACTGTGACAAGTGTTATATCAGTCAAACTTGGATAAAAGTGACTACTCGAATGTGCGAGCATAAACTAGCTATATGAAGTAAGGATCCTCTCTTTCTCTCACCCATCTAGGAAGACCAAGAATGACACAAATGTAATCTGCATTACTTTAGGATCCGCGAGCAAACAACCACGAGGCACGCGAGGGAGTTTTAGTAACCTGATCTTTGAATAATACAACCAATGGATACATCTATTTGGATCACGTGTACATCTGGATGAGAGGCAAACAGTTCGGCTGAGAGAACAAAAGCTAAAATCATGCATACCCATAGTCACCAGTCGCAGTCATTTACACGGATCCGTCCAAGTAACTGAGTCACACAAATTTCACATACTGAAAATAACAACTATGACATGCAGCTAGATGGATTGGACTAACCGAATGTCAGTCCCCTAAGGCCAAAGATCTGACTAGCAGAAGTCACAAAGATGCATTATTTCTAGGTCAATGTCGTCAAAGAATTTCAAGTTCAACGATCAATGCAACTCTGTAAACAGTGAAGAACCCCAAACAACTGCGAGCTTGTACTGACGATATCATCTCGAATGGTGATGGCCCATTTGCGATCTAAACGCCAACCTCAGCGATAAATTCCCTTAGAATACTTCCGTCTTCAACAACGTTTGGTAGGAATTCATAGCGCAAATAAGTAGAATGCTTTATTCCCTTCAGCAGCGTCAACTGTTGCTTGTGTCGTTTCCATAACCCTGGGAAATGGGCTCTCCTAAATTGACATCCAACAAAGACGTTTCGGCCTTTTTCCGATTCGGTGCAGCGAAAATCACGGAAGCGTTTTCAGCTTATCAAAATCCAACGCACGAAAAACGAAATAATTTTTTTATTTTGTTGATAATGGTCTTTCTCTACCACTGCCGGGATGGCGGATTTAAGAATTTAATAGTATTTTGCGACAAGATCTCAGTGTTGCACTTTACCAGTACGTTGTACACGCCCTCTCTTCTGGGATGTTTTCCTTCCAACTCGTAAGGTGACCAAAAGCACGCGTAGTTCTAGAATAGAGTTCGCATAAAATAACACCCCAACCTGAATCCTAAGGGTTTTCGTGATGCGCTTTATGACCGGATTTGACAGCTCAAGAAGCTGTCAACATAATGAATACGGACATCGAATATCTAAGTTAGCGGTGCTGGAGGTTAAAGGGCTTTCTTATTCGGTTGGCCGGAGGCAACAAGAAACTTACTCAAAGTAATGAAGGGCAATGACGGACCCAGTGTTTGCCGGTCTCTATCGATGCTGTATTCCTGGTATTTCTGAATTAGGCTTGAATACTTTTCAGGTTGTCCTCCTTAAAGGGCTTGTAATGGACCAGTTTGAAATAAACAAACGATGGATAAAATGGGATACCGATTAAGTCTGCAGCTGATCCGTTCGCCAGGCAACAAAAATGTGTATGGCCAGCTGTCAAACACTTCATCATTTCAAACCCAGTAAAAAAGAACAAAGCCAAGTGTTTTGTTCTTTTTTTCTTTAAATACTGAACCGGAAAGCGTTTAAGCCAAGCTTGTTACATGCGATTCAGCCTGATGTGCATATACAGCTTAGTATTTGCACAAACCTGAACAAGCGGGAAAACTCATCTTCACCGAGTTGGGTTGGTCTTAGTGTGGTTTTCGGGTGCATCCATACTAGGAATTAATCCAGAAGTGCTTGCCAGGATGAGGGCTGCTGTTGTTGCAATCGTGGCTTAAAACAAAACCAATTGCTCGGTCCTTCAAAAAACTTACACGTTACTTGAATACCACTACTTTGTCCGATTCCATTCAACACATTATAAGCAGCGGGCTATATTCACCTTCCCTTATCCGTGGGTGGTAGTTCAAAATATAATAATCTATTTGTATTCATGAAAACTATTAAGTATTACTTGGTTGTTTGCGTCAACAACTATCCGGGACCACGGAAACCCGTTTCGCTTAGCTCAACTCGTGTAAGGAAACTGGCTGAATACTTGTGCTCATGTTACCCTGGATAATTCGGAATATGTGGAGACAACCGATACTAACATATTCATAGAAAACCCCAAAAATAAATGCATCGTTTTTTGTGTACGGCAACATGAATTTGGCACGGTCAATATAAGGGTAAACTGCGGACGAATTATTGACTCGATGGCGTGAAGGCACTTTGTCAAATGCTGTAACTCACTGGGATTTTGGGTTGCTAAACCATGGCTTTCCAGCATAAGAGTCGGTAATGATGAAATTGTACATTAGAAACAGAAACTTACTGGGTTACACTAGAAAATCAATCATTAAGCACCATGTCCGCGTGCTCTGTCATTGTTCCGCAAATGACCCTATTGTTTGAACGCAGGGGTTAGTTTTATAACCCTTCAAATCCAGGATATTTGTCTTTTAATTCCTTTATTATTAAAATAAAAACGCACATCGTTTTTCAGGGAGGGGACCGCGGCCAGCAAAGGGCTGCCACGTGGGGACGATGACAGGCGATGGCGGAATTCGAAACCGCGACCTACACTTCCCAACGCAAGGGCCTTACTACATAGAATAATGGACTAAATGCAAGATGCAGAAAGTCCATCACTTTCATTAGCTTCATGCCAAGCTCCGCTCCTTTTCAGAATCTTTATTGAAACTGCTTCAGAATAACCTTGAACACTGATCATTACCGATCACATCTTAATGAGCATTTCGTCCGTAGGACAACTTCATTCTTCATTCTGATACTAGTCACCTGGTTTTGTTTGCTTGATCATGGTTCCAACATACATTCACAGTGCAATATATGCCTTCTTTCTCCATTTTCATTCCAGATTATATATCCCACATTCCAGTTAATTTGCCTCTCACAGGCATTTATCTAGGTTCCATCGATAAACAGTTTCCCAGATCTAAGCGTATTTTTATCACGCTAGCTCACACGATGTCTAACCCATTAGGGGGTGCATTTGTAAGCATTTTAATGCATTTGGTCAAATGATGAGATTCCGCTTCGTATCTCGATCGTTCTAAACAAGTATGCACACAGAACACGGGAATTGTGTCGTCGCTCATCGTACTCTTTGTACAATGATCTGATTAATTGAAGATTTTAAAATTTATTCTCCAAAGAGATGGACTTCTCTATGGCCATCACGAATCACGTCTTAGACCATGAAAAATGTTCATTAGCTGTTATTAAACAGTATTGTTTTGCGTGGGCACATTTTCGTTACCCATATGCATTTCGTATGTTCTTTTTATTCTGTTCGGCGTAAAGTGATTTTCAGACGACAATAAGCCAGTGCGTTGCGTATTGAAAAACGCCGTCTCCAGGGTTTACTACATTTTTGCTAATGAGGTGACCATCAAGTATCTGAAATGTGCAGTTTTGGTTGACAGGCAACTATCAGCAGCATTTGGATCGAGGCTAAAGTTAGAAATTTTCGGTGAGTAACTTCAGACAGACAAAACGGCATTTTAGAGTGACCGTGCAGTTGAGAATGGACATTTATTTCCTTTCACATTTGTACATTTCAAAAATGATGGCTTAGTCACAAATACACCTGTTGCCTCTAAGGTTAGTGCATCTTGAATTGACATCTCCACTGTCCAGATTAGATGAGGATTCACCTGCGGTGAAAACATATGAATGGACTCATCTTAAAAGCGGTCAGATAAAGCAATTGATATCGGTGGGCCGAGGGGCCTGAAGGACTAATGGACCAATAATTGCTGGCCATAGAAAATCAATGTCGCACGGAGCATATATTCTCACTGTACCTACATACACCGCGTGACTGGCAACTGGCGATAATAGATAGATATGTCAGAGCAGATGTATCCTTTCCTGATTTAGCTTTTTACGACCTTCATCAACTGACACATAGAACCTACCTACGCATTCGGATTTAACATTTTACTGCGTGTAAACCGTCTAAAAAGCGAGGAGAATTATTTCTTTGGATATTGTATACTTCGTACAATTACCTATTTCTGTGGTGAGAACTTCCAGTAGGAACTTTATGTTATACTAAATTTGGTGGACTTTCGTACGTCCTCCTTCTCTGCTTGGCAAAGAAAACCAGTCGTGCAGATAATTTTCACTGAGGCTTAGTTGCTTTTGTCACCGCTCTCCTTGAGATTTGCGCTTCGTAGAATAATGCGGTCTTCCCAGGAGACTTTCACTACTTCATGCCGTTACCAAATTCACAGTCATGCATAATTCAAAATACTTTGTGGGTGGAATTTTCCGTGCCGCAACTCAGGCACAAAGAGTCAATGCACAAAGACACATTCATTAGTAGACCATAACGATCCGCATTTTTTCTTGGCTACTAGTTCCGGTAATTATGTAACACTGAACCAGAACGTTTCACTCTTTCAAGATCGGGTAAAGATGGATCGTGCAGAGTTGATTGAAAATGGTTGCTGAATTGCGACGTTTTCCGATCGTTTGTTTTCATCACCATCTGGGACTGTTCTTAGAGCTAATAGAAACACCTTGCGTGTGTGAATTTCTAAAGAGTAGAGATAATTTGATGGGAACGATTGAAGCCAATTACGGCCAAATAGTTGACATTTGATTCCAGAGTGTGTCGCGAATCACATACGTCTGAAACAGCAAAAAAATGAGAGGTTTGTGAACCCCCAACCAACAAGTTGGATGAAAACCGCAGTAGCACTTGCAAGTTGACTCTAGCTGATATGTATGTGAATCGAATCGTAAATAAACTTCTCATCAGAATCGTTTTAGGTGCAATTTAAAAATTCCAGAAATACAGTTGAGAAGTTCTACGATCAACATTTATTTTTTCCAAGGAAGCCAAAAACTGAATCGTTAACATTAGCGGGAAAATATGGAGTATTGTTGATTCATTTTGTAATGAACTCATCTGTTCAACTTACTCTACATGTAAATGGATCTAATAGAAAAAATTGTTTCTGGTAAAATTTCAACCGACGTCTTAAACGTATGACATCTTTTGACCGACCGTGTTAAAATTTAGTCTTTTGTTTTCAACAAAGACTGGTTTTATCAAAGATGTTTATGAGTTTAGCATGCGCAGTGGGCAAAAGGTTGACTAGAATTTCCGAGCACGTCAAGTATAGTTTCGAGTTCAGTTGGTGAACATCTTTTGGCTACCGTACATCCGAAATAAACAGAAAACCGGTTTGCATAGGCGGATTCAAGTGATAATGACCAGATCGGGGACGGATACACGAAGTGAAATGGGGATCCACCGCGATTCGGTCTAGAGTGAAAAATTTATCATTAATTCCAACTATTCACCGGACGGCACTGGATTTCTGCTTGTATCCCAGCATCTGACTGGATCTAAAGTACTATGATCATGAAAAAGTAAACGGTACATTTATATTACTTTTTTAACTGTTCATGAACTAATTTTTTCTCGTTTCCTACTAGGCTATCAGTCAATTGTGAATGGTTTTTTATGGTGCCACAAGTGATCTAACATTCCTTGTTTAGAAATTTTAAAATAGAACAGCGTGTAATAGCTGACCCTTTATAATTTCTAAGTGGTAATTCCCGATTGATTCATTCCGTTAGTGAATTCTTTTAGGGCACAGTATAACTTCTTCCTTGCATGTTCAAGAAACATTCCTCGTCTTCTTACTCAGTAGCTCGATCTCAGAAACCTGATTCTTTCGACTTTCTTGTTCCACCGTTTTCATGACTCGTAGACAATTTTCACAGCTTACTTTATTAGAGCGAACGCAGCATGAATATTTGAAAAGAAAAGTGGCCCATGATACTAGCATACCGTATTTCATATTCAAATTCTGCCATCGATCATCTGGCTTCTATTCCATTTCTAACAAGCATGTTGAGAGTACTGTCTTTTTGCCACTTCAAAGCCCCTTGCTTTCTTTACATTCCCGAAAATAATTCGTCAATAGAAAAGTAATTTTGTCTTTTCGTCTGACATTAAATTTGCCCAAATGACCTCGTACATTCGTAATCTTCTTGCTCATTACTCATTCCAAACCTTGTTTAACAAGCCTAAAAACTTGTTAACAGTTAGTTCCTATGTGTATTTGTGTATTAGTAGAGACATCAATCTACGATGAGCATCCAACATTCAATGCTACAACAGAAATTGGCAAGGCTGGTCGTTTTTAAATGAGGCAGTACGAACAGTTTCTGGTGTCGAGAATGAAAGTTCTTCAGTTTAGTCTGCATAATGTTCTTTCGGCCTTATTGTATTGTTCATCTCTGGACTTTTAAAATCGTGTTGAACCCAGTCTAGCTATTGCCTCCAATATGTTTGGGATTCAACCTATTTGCCGTGTGCTCACTCATCCTCCACTCACTCATACTTGTTCATTTCATCGGGATTTCTTCAGCTTTATTCGAGAATTAACAGAAATAAATCTTTCCTAAACCCTCATGTAGAACATCATCCGAAAGGGAATTGCATTCCATAGTATCTTCACCCAAAATGAACTCCCATTAATAATGTGTACATTTTGTTGAACAAATTTCACGATGTTTTGTCACATAGGTGCATGTCAGTTAGTTTCTTCCCAAAAACTATTAAAGTGAATTTTCTGACACTACGGGAATCGGATGAGACGTAGAAACAGGCTAGTTATGTGTAATCAAAGTCTCGAAAATTGGTTTCTCTAACACAAAAAGAGTTTGAACCAGGAAGAGACAAGTTCTTTGATATATCTAAGGCTTTATCATTGACATGTTTACGATATTCTGAGTCAAGCCCAACGTATACAGGACAAATAATACCGAACAGCACGACAACTGTTGTGAGATAGCCGACCTTTGCGACCAGATTTCTGTTTTTGCCTGCTCTCTTGATTCGCATTTTCATTCCACCGTGTTACGATTATTTGATTTCTTTCAGTCGGTATGCGTAAACCACTGCCAGTTCGACGGTCCATCCCATGTTATGTTCTTATGATGATTTGGATTGCTCATTGACCCGTCTGTTCTCTACTTACAGTCCACACTGGACGTAGTCACGATGGTTCAATTTTTTTCGTCTACTCGTTTTCTTCATTTACAAACCCAGTGTATGCTCTCGCTCATCGGTCTTTCATCGTTAGTTTTATAGATCTATGTTATCACGTCACTTGATCCGTCACAACTGAATTTGTCTGTGGGTTGCGGCTGTAAGTTCTAAGAAGATGCTGTTACCGCGTGACAAACTTTCCTGGGGCAACTTTTATTTTACCTCAGGAGAGATTAAACCATGACCGTGGTCATCTGCAAGATATTTTGAAATAATTATTCTCTGCCGGCGAAGAGACGGTTGGAACTTCAATCTACTTAAAACCAAGATTCCGTTTGTGTGAAATTCGTAAATTGGGGCCACCTCAATACATGAAGGTAGTACTGGAGTCCGCAACGCACTCTCAAGATATATTAAGCCAAACACAGGATAAAGGGTGATCCCGTCGGGCTTCTCCGAGATCCATCGCTGGACCAGGGCCAAGCTAGATCTGACGTTGCCAGAACCTTGGGATTGCCCTGATAAATGAAAAGGAATCCTTTGGTATGGGATTTTCTGGAGGTAAACTGATGATTCCTGCTGAGCTGGACCTTCTTGTGTCTCCGCAGTACTGTCACCAAACCGAATGTTCAGAAAGGCGAACAAGCGGCCAGCAGCCAGAATCCTGCTTTACAGTGCTGGCAGTTTTATGGAAGAGTGATGTTGGTTGTAAGCCTTAACGACAGCAAAATAGCCAATCACCAAAGCTTTAATAGAGAATCGGCTCTTGTAGGAAGCTCGGCATTCAGTGGTAAATCCAGTCGAATAAAAATGATTTCATATAGATCGCAGCAACTACAGATTGATGGAGCAGTGCAGCTGTGGGTCTGTAGTGAGGTTCTTATGCATCCTGTGGGCACATGTGAATGAAATCGGGTCTGAATAGATGTCATTAGCCATGGTAAAATTCTCCAGAAATGAGTTGTTCGTGACGGAAATAGCCTATCATTTATCCAGACCAGCTTCATCATGTCTCCTCAACCTAAAGGTTTCTTTCGGTGGCTTATAGCCACTGCTCGGTACTTCAATGCTCTACACCAACTGGTGATCTGGCTCCTGTGCGCCGGTTACAGTCAGCTTTCCCGCGAGTCGTTAGATGTAGTGAGCAAGCCTGTACTGCACCAGCGAGTTTACGAAGCCACTCGGAGGCATCAGGTGCAGAGGGTCTATTCTAGATCCATTTGTCTTGCCGAGAGCCCCTGACCTGTCCCACGACATTCTAATACTAGTGAGCACCAGCGATCATGCTAGTTTGTGGGTACATTGCAGGTGTGACCCTGCAGTTCTAATAGGAACACGGTGTGTTCCAAACGCCTAGTGAATTCACTTTGAGGAGATGAGAGCAGCAGCTACCAGTACCGCTTGGATTGCATACGATGATATCATGGGCCATATCTGTGTTGATTTCAAGAAGAAAATTATCAGTCCCATTAAATTCCTTCAGGCCTCTAAATAAGCTGCGCAGCCTTGGTTATGGCTTTCCCTGGTGTGACAACGAGCTAAAGGAGTAACTGCGCCGCGGAAATCGTTCACGGCAGCAAAACCACAAGAGTTGTGGGGAAATTCACAACCCGTGTATTGGATTCGAATTTACAAAACTAATAGCTTATGAATTGCTTTTGGCCACGCCGTCCAAACTCGCCATCGAGCGCCTTTATTACTCAAGGGGGTGAACAAAATCGCGTCCGGAAGTACCCTACGTGGCAGAAAACGGTCGCTTGACTTATTTGATTCTTAAATCTCTGCACTTCTGGCAAGACGCTATTCTTCGGTGTACGCCTCTGAGGTTCTGCCAGCACCGCCTTTGACGACGGGTGGTGCACCGCCAATAGTTGCACTTCCGTTCGCTGAGAAGGTTGCAAGGGCTCTCCATATGCTGATGCTGCGAATATCAACCGGCCCTGCCAATGCATGAACTGGTCCAGCAAGTTGCACCAGCGTTGAGGCGACATCTTAGTCGGTTTTGCAGCAGATCAGCTTATTGTAATAGCGGAAGGAAGTCACGATGTCATCACAGGTTACCAGCAACAGCCCCCTTTGCCTCGATTACGCAATGACAAAACCCACGGGGTAGTTGGTTTCCACCCAGTCCCGCGGAAACCACCAGAATCGCAAACTTCTCAGTCATCAGTAACATGGTTTTTGGAAAAAATCCGTCTGTCACTCTAATCTTCTGGTTCGTTAGTACTGGACCTATACAAAGTGCTCTCTGAGAGATATCACTTATGTTGACTTCAAGAAAGCGTTTAATAATGTTGCGCAAAACCGACTAGCCACGAGGCTAAAATCCTTAGGAGTTTCAGCATAAATGTGCGACTGGAGTTAGGATATTGTGTGAATATTGTTCTTCGGTGTGGCGGTTGCCGTTTCGTATTCCACTTGGCTCGAGGCAAGCAGTAGTGCACCGCAAGTATGTCCTGCGACTATTGCTGTTCTGATGTTCCGAAATGAGTTGCCCTAGATCCTAAAGTTCTCTCATTTGATCTTTGCAAATCATCTGAAGCTCTCACGAATTATCAGATAACCTGAAGACCGGAGATCACTTCAGGAGGACCTGGACATCCTCGCTAGTTAGCTGGAAATAAGCCAGTTGTTAAAAATGCTGTTCGAATGTTAAAATACGTGTCAACATAATACTGGTCCTTCAGAGGTTCTTTGCATCAAAAACCGATAGGGAGTGTCATCTTACTCGTTTGCTGAAGACCCGGGGCGGCACCCCATGGCATGTGCTGGCTTTTGTTTCAACACCTTGTCGTACAAAACCTTCTGGCCGCTGTGCACCTCTCAAGTACGCCTACAATTGAATTTGAGGAGTTCATAAAGCTGGAAAATATGTAGCAGACAGCCGCTGGCTTCATTATGGGGTTACACGGGCTCAGCTTTAAAGATGAGTTACAACTCACCGAGCTGTTGAGGCGTACCACCATGTTCGAGGAGATGTCACTGAAGTTCGACCCATCATTCGTGGAAGACGGGGACCGTAGTAGAAGTTTGTGGATGAATTGCTTGCCATTTGGTGGCTCACTTTCGTCTTCTACGTCCCGGTAAAGTTTGGACGGACAGCTATATAAGCTGACAGTTGTAGGACATAATTTCTTGTGCGGATTTTCAGCTTTATTGATCTGGAAGGTTGCACTTAGTTAATAACTCTACTTCTTTAATATATTTCTCAAGTGTAGATTAAACAACAGCATTAATCAACATTTCACCATCCGCATGTAGTCGACAATTGTAACCGTTGGGGCAGTGCCATTAAAATTGTTATCGAATGATCATTGCATTGCAGCCTCACCGAAAGTTCAACCAGCCTCCCACTGAATCCTAGGAAATAGTCCAACCGACCGATGAATCGGTTGAAGCAGAAGAAACACTGAATTACTGCAGTCACGGGGAGTATCCGCTTTATGGTGATTGTCAGACAGTAAACTACCAAATCTGTCGGAGGAATTTAATGACAGGCTCGCAAATCCAGTTATCTTGAAAAACACGTTCTAGCGTATTCTGTAATCTAAATTTGGTTGATATGATGTAAATCATATTTGTAAACAACTGGCTGCTGGGCCTTAAACAGTCCGGTTCAATTCTGAAAGCATTTTTATAGTGCAATGGTATCAGGATGGCTTTGACATTTAATGGATTATCCTTGTCACTGACGTCGCTACTTGTTTTGGGTGCGTACTACCACTTTGCGGGCACAAAAGATGTTCTATTTTGTATTCTGCATACTCAAACTATATAAATTCGGCGCACTGGAATACAAAAATCAAAAACACGCGGTTTCAGTTATTAACGACCAATATAGCATTTCCTTCCAAGATAAAGAAAGAGGGGCCGTTAGTAGCAAGGCGAAATATATTTTGTCCAACTACAGTCTAAGTGATTGTAACGCACATGTTATATGTTTTGCAGCGCGGGCATATTTGCTGATCGCGGCAAATCACCAGTGTGTCAGTTGTTTGCCAGCTATGTACGTAGGACATGCATTATCACGGATTTGCATTTATTAAAACCAGTGTCCGCGGTAGGAGTGAAATTCAACCCCGACAAAAGCGTACGTCTAATTCGGAAACCATTGCAAACAGATAACTAAACTTACGACGTTTAGGATAGGCACCAATAGTCGTCGATTGCGGTCTAGTGAACACCATACGGCGGAAGAAATAATGCAATACCCAAGTGATTTTCCGGTTTGTTATTCAGTTCAATCGATTGGCGAAAATTCGACAACGAAAAGAGCGAGCGGAGACGTGCTCACATATTTCTGCAACACTGTTGGTTAGGAGAATTAAAACATTTCGCGAATTCTGGTTTAATTTTTATGAACAATCCAAAGTAGTGGTACGAAAACAGTGCTACAATTCGTTTGTAGTTTTCATCGCCATACAGCTGGACGTACATAATTGGCACTTTTGTGCAAAATATGAGGGAGATTTCCCCAAAGATGAAACATTGTTTACTCTTAATTATCTGTGCTCAAATGGTTTCCAGTCCAAAATGCCCATTTGTAATGTCAAGTTGCATACGGAACGGGGTTGCGTTCGCATAAATTTCAGGGCAGCGAAATACAAAGGTCAGTGTGATTTCAAAGGACAAACGTGTTTGCTCCAGTTCGGACGGCCGACAGTTCGTCACAAATCCGGTGACCTGCTGCCAAGCAGTCACCGTACTAGACGATACTGGTCTAAAAATAACAAAATGCTAGATTAAGAATTTGTAATTATTTTCTTGCTCACTTTCTGAGTATGGTTACACACCAAAATAGAACATGCGTTAAAGAAAGCCATAAACCTTTTGCCTCTCCTGAGATCCCATCGTAAAACAGATGCAATTTTTATATCAGGTAAAAATCTAGGCCAGCAGCGTGACCGTTGAATTTCAGGTTTGCCTCCTAAACCACCCGTCACATGTCGTTCAAGTTCAAGAGTGCACTAGGCAAATTCATGATCCGACGACGCAGCAACTCTGTGCATTTGATTTCCCTAGAATGTCTTATGGATCACCTTGCACTGGGCCTTACCAGACACCAGAAAAGTGATCGACATGTTTGCAGGTCACGGCATAATGATGTGAAGGAGTAAATCGTTTTGCTATAAAAAGGCACAATGCCTTCTTGAGTAATAGCAACACGATCTGTCGGTTGTTATCTGCGTCATTTTGTTTTCACTTGTCTTTTACGCTTTCGGTGAAAATAATGAAACTAATTCTGACATCACACTGGATGTCGTCGAGAGAATCGATAAACTTCCATTTTTCTCACTAGCTTCCCTAAAATGTGCGTCATTCGCTGGTCTTCTTATTTTATTCAACGAACTTACTCCAAATTGTATACAATAATGCCTTAGATAAGACGTTCATGTACCAACCCGTTTGCTGCCAAATCTTTTCTTATTCGACGATTTTCCTCTGCACGTTAAAAGTTTGAGACCATCGTTAGTAGTCCTAAACACACAAATGAACGTCCCAGTCCTCCTATAAGACAATCGAAAATGACAAGAATTAGCAACATATTGCAACAATGCAAGGTGTATCAAAAGGTTCTCGGAGGTCACGAGCAAATAAACTGACAGCTTCGCTCAAAGCCTGTCGTAGAAACCGGATTACGAGCGGATTGACTGAGGCGTGATAATTAGTCTTCAGTCGTCGTGACCGATAACCATCATTGTTACATCTAAGGTCACCGGACGATGTCAAGATTTCGTCCAATCCATTCGTGATGGTCAATCCAGATTACGGCCGAATTTTCTGTGTTCTCCGATGTCAGCCGAGAGATGCTAGTCCAAAAAGAGTTGCAAATCTAGTCACTATTGTGACACAACCCGAACATCACCCGGTTTTATCGAACAGACTATTCATCGATAAAAACAGTTTTCGCATCCAAATGATTCGTGGTCTTACAGTTGGGAAAATTAAAATTGATGTCTAACCAAATTGCAAAGCAACGTTATCATTAACATTGAGAAAACAATTTGGCGAACAGGATCGTTTTCGGTGATTCGTACTCATGCCATTACATCACTATTTATTTGGAAGGATTGGATTAGTCAGATAAAAATATGGGTGTGGAAGAGATTTGTGATGTTACATGCATAACCTGAACACACAAGGAGGTGTTGTGTTAGTTGATTTGTTGTCTAGGGTTTGCATTTGGACGGAGGGTGGGCCAGGGGAGCTGAAGCGCAAACACAAATTGATTTTGAGAGCACAGTAGAGGACGGATCGTGGCAGCTCCCGCAGTTCTCAAGAGGTCAACCTAAATAGTTGACCACTGAGCTTATACGATCCCCCGCTACTGGTCCGGAAAATTCCGTTGAAGCCTTCAAGCTTTCCTGGCCTACCTCCCAACTATCCCGAGAAGAATGATTGAGCTGACACCAATTTATGTGGTGTACAGTTAAATTTATATCGTCTGTTTACACGCTTTTCTTTTCCTTCATTTTCATTCTTTATTCAGCCGTTTTTTCTTGTTTCCACGTTGTAATGGATCTTAGAAGGTGTGATGCAACAACAAGATTACCAACTACTGAAAAAGATTTTTTTCTTCATCTAGGGTTCCGATGAACCGTTTGCACAGGATGTTGCTTTCCTAGACCATTATTTTCCAGGGGAGCTTGAAAAACCATGAATCTCTCAAGCCACCACCTTTATTTTAGTTCCTCGATGGCAAAATACCATAAATCCTAACCCATACGACGAGACGTATGCGTACAGTGCAGTCACTCATTTCTCCAAACATCAGAGTTTCATCGATTAGGAATGGTAATCTGTGTGTGGAATCCGTAAGGCACTAGCGCGACCACACAATTGAAGCCGTTCTGTCCCTGTTAAGGAACCGTAAGCTATTGACTTATCACATGATTTATCTAACAGTCCGCATTGCAAGACATTTCAGGTCTGGTGGATGCAAGCCAAATTTCTAAGTGCAATACAAACTCGATAAAGAATTTTTCATGTCAACTCAAACCCTGCCGGAATTTCCCCTTTTTAATATGCTCTTTGCTGACTCAAAGCAAATCTTTTTTGTTACAAACCATTCCCACGTGACAAATAAATAGTGCACAGATTGAAATCATGAGGTCCAAGAATATTTTTTATAAGTGATCAAAATTCTAGAGGTCGATTACCTAAGCATTAGGTGGATAATACACGCCGGAGAGAGACAAGAATTACCATCCGTTTGTCAACTGAATCTCATCGAAAGTGACCAGTGTTTGACTAGTGTTTACAGTTCTTAAAACGCTTCAGGTCATCCGTGTGTTAATACTGCACAAAGCCAAGTGTGCAAGCAATGGACACGTTATTTGGTATGAAACTGAGTTTGCTTTCATCAAGGTCTCTTGGCTTGTATGCATCGCAAACGTGCACAGGTTTCCTGTGGTTTACATTGGCTCATATTGTTTTGCTTCAGAAGAGCAGCAGTCTTCTTGGTAACTCAGATAGTGGTGATTTTGTATGACTTGTTCACTAATCCTCCATCCTAAGGGGCTACGTTTTATTTGTCCCTTAGTTTGACAACAGTGCGATTTTTTAATTCAAATATAATAAGCTGTTTTAACCATTTTGCGTCCATCCTAAGAACTTCTATTCTACGACTGGTATATTTACAGTCTAATTTAATAACTCAATCCATGAGTCAGCCGATCCCACAGAATATACAAAGAGCGACATCAGCACTAACAGTAAAGGGGTATCCTTAAATTTCCGGGAACTGTTGCTATAGCGAGCAATTCAGTTCTGCTTATATCAACTCAGACATAACAATGTCAACACCAATCTCATTTAATTTTTCATAGCAGATATCAGTTTGCTGCGGTTGAACGGGTTCTTATCCATAACCAACGGAGAACGGGCACTTTAAAGCTTAGATTTGCAATGATTATTTTTATATGTTCAACGAAAAAGGAGTCCAGTCCAATGTGAGCAAATGTTGATTGTGTTCACTTGCTCGGTGATTGGTCGTCTACATCACTCCGCTCTAATGAAAACCTCGTGGCCATGTCATCACATAACGCATTCAAATAATTTGGATACAGTCCTGGAGGTTTGACCGACCGTTTGCCTTTGACTAATGCGCAATTGTCATCATATGTGTTGAACACTCGCAATGTACTATTTATCACATGCAAGTTCCGCCTCAAGGTACTTCCATAGGCAAAGGTATGCCTATTTGAATAACACATATGAACAGCTTAAACCATGAATTATTGATTTGTCGCTAACACTGTTGAAGATGCAGTTCAGTTACTAAACGCTTAAGGAGTCCTAAATTTTTAAAGGTACCTGAAGCAAACTAAAACTTATGAGATAATCAAGATACGAGACATTTCACGATTGATTCTTTTATATAAATCACAAGGTGAAATGTGAATTGCAATATTAGTCCAACAAAATTATGCTATTCCGTTCAGGCCCCTGATATTCGAATGGTAGTGCAAATCAGGTATATCGACTTCTGTTGTACAAACTTTACATGTAGGTTTTGATCATAATAGTTTGTCTTCTGGTTAGACTATTCTATGGAAAAAAAAACCATTACGTAACTTTGTTTGGATAGTTTCTGACTAACTTGACTGTTTGGCATTTACAGTTTCAGGTTGAAACCAGTTTTGAAAAGCGCATCGTCTGATCATATTTTGCAAATAAATTCAATCTTGCACTGTACACAGCCTTTGTTTCCTCATTCGTAATAGGTTAATTGAAAATTCTGATGTTTCCACCAGAAACGAGGCCGCCGCGAAGCGACTGTTATCGGTAAACTTCTCTTCCTGCCCACACAGTAGATGGCACAGGTTGAATGGCTTTAACTCGGGTGGTTTTCACACTTGATATCCTGGAACTGTTTCAATATTTGGACTCGAAAAAATTCCCGTTCCTTTCTAATTCCTTGATTTTTGGGCTCTGGAGGCTATAGGTCATACCCATTTGCTACACTCATGCCTGGTGTATGCCATAAAATGATGACATTCGTGGGCAAAGTAAACCCTGTTATTGTGGATTAATGCAAGCTCCTAAGTTCACTTAGTGGATAGTCGACGGAGGGTAGGGTGGCAGAATATATTTGTGTTCAGCGGTTTAGAATTGGATGACAAGGTATTGCAACTGACGTCAAGTTACTCATCTCACAGATTTAAATATGACCAAAATCGTATTGTCATAACAATATATGTGCAGACACTTCTGTGGGTAAGTGGTCGTACTTGACCGTGACAGTTGGAATGAGTTTACGAACTGTTTCTGAGCACAAACTTGGTGCCTTGCATTGGCAAGGTATATTACGATGACTTTGGAGACGATACGTTCCTACTCGCTCCTCAACCAAGCCGGTTTATCTCCCTGAATCCAATAAGGAAACGTACCCTGGCGTTTGTTGTATGTTGCTTGTCAAACATGAACAAGAAAAAATAATAAATCCACAGATACGTTAAGGGCTCCGGACCATAATAAACAGCATGTTTTTTAATGCCTCCAGATCTCCCTTAGTCAATAGCTCTTCTTCACTAATTAGCTTTCGACAGCTTTGTTGACGACTATGCCATAGTAAACATATATAAAAATAAACACAAAACTGCATTTTTCCAAAAAAGAATCTATATATAGGAAGTTCAGACAAACACCGCAAACCGGTAGCCATGGCGCGTGCATAAGCGACGAAAATTGGCGTTAGATTCCTCGTGTTGATTTTGAGAAAAATCATGCTAAACAACCTGCCACCAACATATATTTACAAAAAGAAATCACTAGAGTGCCGCGCAAACCATTTTTTTGCTTCTCTGCACAACAGGAAGCTCATTTCACACACTTATCGGACTGGAATGGCATTTTTCGAGATTGTCGAAAATGACTGCGTTGGTCGCGTGTCCCAAGTGAACAGATTCGTCAATTCCATCAGTTTCTACCTAGTACGCGTACAGATTTATATGACAAAGATCGGAATATGTGTTTTGAAGCCGGAAGCCGTGAAGGACTTCAAAACTTGCTAAACAGTCCCACAAGGGTTGCCTCCAGCTAATCCGATCAGGCAGAACCAAGACACGAAACAAAAGATTACAGAGCATAAATGAAATTATCTTCGAAAGAAAAAACTTGAACTGCTTTCGCTAGACCGTAATGCCAAGAGATCACGAAGACCAGTTCGCGCTTATTTGCAGTATACGTTTTCGGGCGTGGAAAACGGCAAAATTAATTTATTAGTCTTTATATAACCCGCGAAGATACGAGGTACGCCGAAATGCCCAAACAGGCACGTAGCTTTTATTGTCACACACCCAAAACTTCCCTTTATTAATGTTCTCAGGGTTGCAGCATTTGCATCGTATGAAGATGCCGCGGCAAACGCCATGAATTAACCGCAATTCTTTCGTATTAAATCTCACCGTAGGACGTACAGAGGCAAGCTGAAGCTTGGGTGATCTTGATTTTGTTCCAAAATTAAAAAAACATTCGCGCGAAGCAGGAAAATGTGACAAACGTTTTTCCGAAGTGTCCTAGGATTTATTCATGGTCGCATTCGTAAGCAATTATCAACTCACCCGACCCACAGAAACATACGTGCTATCGAGCATTCTGTTTACACATGCGCAATGAAGTTCACTATTTGCTATTTGGGATATTTTGTCTTGCCTGGTGTCTACTTATCATGGTTGATCTGGAACAGAAGGTGTTTTGTTCATTTGAGTCTTTATTCACACCGTAGTTGAGCATTTTAACGCGTCACTGTGACCGCTTACATTTTTGCGGTGATAAAGAAGCAGCGACCGAGAAATGATAAACTATTTTGGCACTTCACCGTAGAGATCATTAAACTTACTGAAAATCGATGGCCAATTTAATGTTTTCTTCTATAATTTTTATCCTTCGTAAACTAGGTATGTCCACTGTCTAGGTCATTGCACATGAAAAAATAGTCAAAACATGTCTTTCATGGGGAAATCGAGGGCATCTGAAAGTGATAAAGGAAATATCTACGTTTACGTTTATATTTTACGACATAATCTATTTGCTTGAATCAGGAGGCAGATTTCCCCCCAAAGCTTTAAGCGTCATTGTCTGGACAGAGTTGATCCGTATTTAAACTCCACAAGTGAAACCAAATATAGAGTTCGAACTAATCAGAGAATGGAGCAAAGAATACGATTACTCTGCGCAGTATTGGAAACTTCCAAGAGGCTCACACTGGCCACGTGGCAGTTGTTTTGATAGATATATGGTTTTTGGTGCCCTGCAAAATAGTTAAAAAATGGAATATTATGGAATGCAATTTTTCGAAAGTTTCCGATCGAACAGAACCCCGTGGTTCACTATTCCAAAAATTAATGAACATGCTATATGGAATCGAGTGATTTCTTTCAGATGTGAAATAAACTGAGCGAAAGCACAATTGAGTCGGTCGTGTGCTTCATATTACACAGCCCGAACCCTCATCCTATCCAAAATTTGTTTCATTTCCTGACGGAATAAACAAACAAAGCGCCCTGTGTTGGCCGCAACATCCTTCCTAACAACTGATGCACATTGTTACTTCATTAATAAAGGAAGTAAAAGACAAAAGATTACAAAACAGTAATGCAAACACTCTAAACCTAGTTGGAGCATAAACCAAAAGAATTTCATGCTAGAGTGGATGAGAGCCAGATCAAAATTTCCAAAAAGTTATTGAACACAGTGGTGCGCTGATGGATCACCATTGCTTGGTGTTGCTGGATTTCCGGTGGTAAGCATGCTAAATTGTTGGGAATAAATATTTGCATTCCCTAACGTGCTCCTAATGCGTAATGGTTGAGATGTCCTTGTGGTGCCTAAAATGTGATTTCGGCCAAGTTTTCAGCCCATTAGTTGACACGATGACCCTGTTGCTTAAGGCTCATTGATAAAAAGAATTGCAAGTTCATCCTCCTGCTTTCTGGAGACGAAATGGATTCACATGATGCCTGTTCCATGAATGTCGACAAGATATGTACTTGCTTCACCGTTTAATTCGTTGTTCATTGCACACGGGTATCCGCATTTTGTCGTTCCGAACATTGTATCAGTATTCCCTAAGTTCGATTTCATCTCATATTTGTAGCTCATTTTTTAGCGAATGACTTTTAGTCGGTACTGGAGTAATTGAGCACTTCAGTTTCCCTTTTCTTTTCGATCGGCCTTTCGTGAGTACCATTTATATTCGAAGTAGTATGCAGTCACGCCATCCAGGATCTCCTAAGTATGTGGCATGAAAAATTTCCTTTTGTCACGCAAGCATAAACGTAATGTTCTTTTCAGTGTAGCTTATTTTCCCTACTGTGCTTGTTCTCACATCGGGTTCTATTTGTTTTCTCAAATACAGTGTTTCCTGCTTTCATCAATAACTTTGTGATTGCTTGTCTCCAGAGAAACTTTGAGTAGGAACAACAATGAAAAGGACAAATGAGAGGGGCCATTAGGAACAGAAACAAGCTATGGTGTTAACTGTGTTCGGTACTCTGACCATGATCTACCTTTGCATCTGTGACTATCCGCTGCTAGTCAATGAAAGCATCATACCTGTCAACTGTCCCGATTAAAATGCTATTGGTCAGAAAAGGATTACGTCTGTCTTCGGGCAGACGGTCGTAGGGTGTTACGTTTAGCTGATTCACGGCAAAGTTCATAGATCATAGGGCAATTGATACGAACCAACTCTCCGATAGTGCTACCACCTACAGGGCTAGTGAATGTTCAAAATCGTAACTGTTTCACACTTTCAGTTAGCACTAAGTTCCAAATCACGTTGTCCATGTGTCGATGCATCAGCAATAATCTGACAGCTGTTCGTTCTGAATATCGAAGAAGACAGTTCATGTGAATCACTGAAGGACGTTTCCCGTATTTTACTCGGCCTATTCGCCATAAAAATTACACTTTTTCTCCAAAGAATAGTGCTGCCTACGTTTTACTCACATGGTGATCACGTAAATATCTCCCTGGATGGACCGCACTGTACCGAAAAAGTGCAGTTTAAAAAAACCCTACAAACGGTGATATCATTGATTTACTTTGGATTGGATTATACCATAGACTTCTGTAAGATGCAGAAACCTATATTAGGCTCAAACTTGAAATTTTAGCCTTTAATGATATCGGGACAAAGCAGCTACTTTCCGCAAATGTCGTTTTGCTACGTGATCACTTTTGGATTGATATGATGAACAAACCAGGACCAAACTCCCGCGGATTGATAGAATTCGTTTCGTTGTCACGAAGGACCAATGTCACAATGCGAGTTAAACTGACTTTCACTCACGGCCGGAGTATATTTCGTCATTTCGAATTTCAACAAAGTTGTCTCAATCTTGCTAGATTCTTGCATAAATAAGCTCTGGTTGTTCTACTACTCAGTAGGTACTTTGTTCTTATTTCTTGTCATTCGAAGGGATTTACCGAATAATAGAAAGCAAATTGTTTTGCCTCCCCTGATGGATATCGCCGAAAACAGACCGCGCGGGATGTTGAGCAGATTTGATTCTCTGTCCACAGAAGATAGAAAGGAACTCAAATTGGAATGTGCGTGCCGTTCTACCGTAGATTTGAATCCACTGCTCAGGATTCTTAACCCAAGCACTGTGGTTTATCTGTAGAAATTATTCTTCCTTAAAACTGGCGCGTTACTTTTTAAAATATCTTCACAACTTGATCACGTAAATTTCCTCTCGTTAAGGGAACATATGTTCGCAAACAACATTTTATCTACCTGCTAGCAGTATGCCTATGCTTATGTACCAGGCTGCTGGAATATTCAGCAAATTATCGTGAATCATTTCGACTCATGATTTTTGTCATACGTTAACATATCAATGAAACAAAGCACAGGTCTCTCGTCATTTAATATCAATCCCCAAAAAGATCCGCGGAGTACCTTGGTTGCTAACGTTTACTTAATATGGTAACAAATGCAGAATACAATCAGCGTTTAAAGTAATCCTTAATAGACATTTTAGAAAAATCTTTTCTTCTCTAATTATGAGATTTCATCGAACGTATGCACGGTGTCAACTTGAAAAATTATTTATCCATCCAAAACAGAAGGTAAAGGTCCACTTCCGCCAACTTTGAACAGTTATCAAAATCAGTAAACGGGATGCGGACACATTCAGAATAGCTTTGACTTGCAATCGGATTCTTAAAAGGTAGTGGTAGCATTTTGTTTTCCTCTAGTGCACCTGTTACAAAGAAAGCGTCAAGCCAGATCTAATATATCCCTATAGTTGTTGGAACGCTTCCATAGGTAAGCGTGTTAGTTGTAATCTGCAAAAACTGTTAAAGCGTTCTACTACTTTAGCTGGGATATTAATTCCGTGTTCTTTCGATATAGGTTGCACGAGGGCTCTCTGAGACATCAACATAGGGCCACGTCTAGATTCATCCGCATTAAGCTGCACAGATGACACAGTCCAACTGTGCCAGACTGATTTCTTATGTAAACGCAAGCGAGTATTCCTTTCAGTGCGTGGTTCGGAAACACATGAGCAGCTGCTCACTGTGCATACTTATTGTTCCATTGAGCAGGACCCATAGCGTGCTGAAGCATATGGCGCTTCAGTGGTTCAAAATGGTAACACCCCTAAACGCCCAAGTGCGATTGTTCTTAATCTCCTCTGTAAGGCTTTTCCGACGTGCATAAGAACACAAGTTTTCATTGTGTCAACAGGGCCTGGTCAAATAAATGATAACGGTAAACGTAAGAAGTATAAACAAAAATTTGAAATGATGGACCTAATTTTACCTTGTACAGTATTTTACTTGCTGCCATAAAACATTAGTACCAAAAAACATTTGCGCAATAAACTGCATTTTACCCGATTAATTTAGTACAACAAAACCAGATCTAGCGAACATGGCAGTGACTACGGGTGCGCGACCGAGTACCTTCAATCGGAATTGAGCAAATAAGAACAACGAGAATATCCCGGCAACCGAAAGCTGTATCCGTTTGAGTTCAGTTAGGAACCTATTGTTCATATACAAAATAAGAATCATCCTGAGCAGTGAACTATCTCCAAATCAGCAACGCCTGTGGCATATTTGAATCTCTTTCTGGTATGGCGCCATGCAACCGATTGGCTTCCTGTGTATACGAGCTATACTGATCCCGTAACGGATAATACTCTCATTTAATGGAGCAAAACATGTGCCACGATCGAAAGATGCGGACCTATTTAGTTTGTTCTTCCACGGCATCACACCCGGTTTATTCTTTACTTGGTTAGGTAATATTTTTCTCGATAAAAATTACTGATCCATGAAAGATTTGTGTACATAGCAAATTAATCAGCGGAAGTTCTCAAACGTTTCGACTTTAGCACATCAATCACTTAAATAATCATACTGCATCTTAGATTTGCTCTGTCGTGTTTTGTTTCGGAAAATCGGGATGTTTTCTTAGGTGGAACATTTTAAAAGTTTTACGGATCCCGATTACCAAATTTCGGATAATTTTTTCGACTCAGGCCACCGGGTGTTCCAGATTCAAAATTTGATGTATCGCGTGTTAACCCTAATTAGGATGAGATTCATTCATTTGAACGAAAAGACGAAACTAAAGCGTGTACTATTTCTTCACTTTCGGTACGCGTCTTTTGGCCATGCTAGAACGAAGCAGCAGAAATGAGCCATGCTTTTGAATCGCTTGTTATTCAAACTCAGAGCAAATTAGCCACGATACGGTAGGGGGCGGCGAACGCAACGGGACAAAAATAAACAAGGTCGAATTTCGGCAACGTCTTCTTTCGTTCAGTACATGTACTTGTGCTCGTAAGACCAAATGCGCATTTGACTAACTCAAATGTACATAATAGCATTACACAGAAGAGTGAGTTAAAAAAAGCCAACTTTGTTCCTTTCAATCGTTTTTGCACATCAAAATAGGCATTTGGAAGGCACCGGGAATAAAACATTTTCCATGGACGAGTAGAACAACCAAGCATGTCACATCGACTTTGCTAGGACGAACCGGAAATGGGCGCAAATAATCAAAATTTTCCGAAGCATTAAACAAGGATACTGAGCACTATTCTAGACAAATATTCTTTACCGTCCTTCTACATCAATGCACGGGCAATTTCGCGAACAAAACAAATAATCCAAGGGAAGTTTGGATAACTCTGTTGGTCCATTGTATTTAAGGTACCATCCCAGTATGAATGGAATATGACTGCGCGTTTGTGCTTGCTGGATAAATATCGCTTGTTTCGTTTCACATCATTCGTCGTACCCAAGTGACCCAGCGTCATTGCACGAATGGACTAGAAAGGCGTGCAGTGCGCTGAGAAAGGCCCCATCACACAATGCATACAAAAATGGAGGATGAGCCGAGAAGTCTTTCAACTTCCGTCAACGTTTGATGGTTCACATACCCGGAATGCTTTGGAATCAAGATGGGTATAAGAAAACATGTAAACAAATGAATTAGCTATGCTTAGCAGCTTAAATTTGCCAAAATATTTAGAGCAAGGTAACGTGAATCTTGTGACATCACACAACGCTTCTCAGCCAAACCGAAGCAATAAACGCTGTCTTTTTTTCAATTCGCACCACAAACAGCACTTTTCTTGTTTTGAAATGGCTGATCATGCAGTGCACATCACGAATTTACCGTACAAATAGTCGATACGCTTTGGGACAGGTGCCAGAAAATACTGTCTTTATCGTTAAGGTATATTCCGCTAGATGACCCGAGCAATATTGCTGATAACTAACAATTAAAATACAAACGCTTAACTCAAACTGATCATCTCTTCTAGATTAACACAGGTAAAGAATCGAACTGGAATACCATCAACTGAGTATCGTGAACGTTTGTCGCATATCTGTCGCCCTTTGCCGGCGATGGTCAAGCGGATGAGATCATGCCGATTGGACGTAAAGTTCGCGGGTTCGAATCCTCCCATCGCCGGTCAACTTCCCCGCTTGGCAGCCCTCTGCTGACTTCCTTCCTGAAAAATGACCTACATTGTTATGTCATTAATAAAGGAAATAGAAGACAAAAGATAAATAAAATAATCATATTATTAACCAAATTAATTAAGATGGATCTCAGTGGATACGACATTTGTAACTCCTCGCTTGAATCAAACAAGTGAATGCAGCTAGTAAAATTCTCAGACCATCAGCGAGTTAAACTGTGGAAGAATGGACGCTGGGAAACCTGGACCATTCTAAAAGCTTTGTGGAAATATTTTAACGTAACGAGTTAGAATTGGGGCAGACCTAGCCAGCAGATGACGTAGTCGCCCTAGGCAAATTGTTGCTCAGAATGGCCATTGTAATCCCAATCCAATAGTGATGTCCGTGTTCACAGTGCAAAACATCGTAAGATAAACCAGGGCTTAGTGGGATTCAAACAAGGCTGGCTAATCCATTTTACATCTCTATCAGTTGGCTGAAAATCATTTCAGACTAATATTTTTACTAGCAAAAAGATACGACGTTTTTCAGCAGCCTAGTTCTCTAGCAGTCGGATGACGTGCATATTTCATCAATGATTTTGCAGTATAAAAACGAGTTTAGCAAACCACTATCAAATCAGATGTGGTTCGAAAATCGGAATGTGCGGATCGTTTTTTGGTAGTTGTATACGCTGCTCCCAGGCACGTGTGATAGGCCTAGTTTTGGGATGTTTAGGGTTTGACAATCAATCTCGAACAGCGACGAAGTTGGCCGAAGGAATTTGATGTGGCTCTTCTACAAACATAGCCCTGAGCCTTGTAAAAGCAAACCTGCTTTTCTTCCTGGTGTTTTCAAATGGAGCTAATGGACAGCTTGCGATTTATTCCCCGTAAACCTGAAAATCACAGTTTCTTGTCAGTAAAACCTACTACAATCCTGTCCGTCTTCAAAAAACAACCTAGCTTGTGATACATGATTTACTGCGATAAGTGACACAACATTTTGTTTGCGTTGTTTGACAAACACGAAGGAACAAATGAATATTTTTTTGTATGGATGGGGAAGGACAGCCGTCTTGTTTTGAAGATTATCAGAAATAACCGATTGACTGGTAAAACAAGCATTAAGTGAAGCGTTGGGAACGGAGCACTAGATCACTTTTCTTCTAACATTTTTGACAATAAAACATTACGGGTTCCTAGGAGATTGATGACGTCTCTTTGATCCCATCTACTTTACCCCCAGAGAATTTTTTGGAACAGGTACTTCTTGAAATAGATCCTAGCAACCGGATTAGATTTCGCTCACTCTTGATGGGAAGAATCCAATAAAGTAACGGCATCCGCCTACTCGTTTCGGCTTTCGGTATGTGCAACTTCCAACCCACGGTCTTCGAGATCTTCAAATTTAGGAAAAGCAAACGAATGTTTTGCTCCAACTTCATCTTTAGAGCTAAGAATGGCTTGATCCTGGTTACATTTGTCTTTCAGAATTAAAAATGGCTTGTCTCACAAGAAGAAAATATCTGTTCACAATCAGTAATCTATCGAGGGTGTCTTGTAGTGTTTAATTATAATATGTTGGGAAGTGCAAATCTTACAGACTACCCCGAGGCGACTCCATTCACTTGCCGGCAGGGCCTCCTTTTAAAGAACAGTTTAACATTCGAGTGCATTTTAGCTACCGGGAGGCCACAATTTATTTCACTGTTCTCGGAAAACCGGCGCAAATAATTGGTCGTTTAAAATAGCAACAAATTAGTAAACGAGCATGATAGGTCCAAAAATACATTTGATGTTTCGACGTTCCTTGTGCTTTAATTATTCTGCCAATCAAAATGTGCCCTTCAAGGTGTAGAGCATAAATTTCATAGATTGGTTAATGGTTTATTAATTTTCACTGTACTGAAATTTAATAAACTCCATTTTGATTCATTTCGCGATCTGGTTGTTAAAAAACGGATTAAAACGGATGCCTAGTGTGTGTCCATTAGATGAAGAGCATACACTTTTTATGCGCTGCCTTGTTCAAACTTTGGGGCAGCCATTACTGTGGACTTCGTCTGGCTTTTATATGTTTTTCCCAGGGCGGTTGAATCAGATCCTTTTCAACCACTTAACGGGGATTTCCCTTAAGCCCGCGGCAATTTGACGAAATAGAATTCTTTTCGAAAATTTAGGCTGGTCTGTTCTCGGTGGTCAAATATTTATTCATTTTCCAAATGCGAAATTGGTGATCCTTGTTAAGAAAATCCTTTCCAGGGTGCATACACTCTAACATCAAGAATGGTTCCATATTCGTCACAAATCAGAGTAAATTACTCATTAGTTAGGATCTAAAACCCAGTATCACGAAACTGTTTCTTAGAGGAATACTTGCCGAGGTGGTACAAATCATAACTAGAGTTTACCACGAGAAAATGGCAACGAAGATATCGGAGAATGAGCCAACTCTATCAACTATGGACTGATTCATCAGTCAGTTCCCGCTTTAGACTTGTACCATTCTGGTGTTGGCTCGTGCTCAGCACTTCGCTTTCCACGACTAATGTGTCCTTTTGTTCATTGCAGTTAGTTAGAAAGCCTTATATCTAGTTGACCCGAGTCTCTGTTTCGGATCGATATTATTAACGTAACAGTCATTTAGCTTAATAACAATTACTTTTCCTTGGTCCCCAATCACATCAGAGTTGGCTTATTTTTTACATTGGTTGCAATTCATGCACAGTTCAGTGGTATTACCCTGCTGAAGGAAGCCGTGATTCTTCATGTTTCTATATTATTGTAAAATCGTTTAAGGCAAACCTAACCGGTTTCTGCATTCAAGATATTGGAAGACGAACGCTGCTGCACATCCCTGAGGATGAACGTTGAACAGCGTGCCGGTGTGGACAACTTCAGGCATTCCATGTGCCTTTAAATAGCTCGGTTGAAGCACCGATCAGCCTAAAATCAGCTTCAGCGCAGTCTGTTCTACATTAACAAGAAAGAGTTCCGGCGAACTTCGATCAAACGTGATACACCTGCTGCAAGATAGGTCGCTTTTGAATCTAGGATTCTTGGTTGTTCTTACTGGTAAGTCCAAATGCGTAGGAAAAGGTGATGGAAAGCAATGATTTGCACTGGATTGTATGTGCATGGTTCAAGGGCACTAGCCCGGTATTCAGTTTGAATTTTAATATAGTCGCGTTAATCACATTTAATAGCCTAGGCAGATTATTTTACGCGTGAGCCCTTATAAACTCAGTAATCCCAAACACATGGAAATATTCACGAGGTTGTCATGCCCGCTTCATTTAGAAAAAATCACCCCCTCCTCATGATTTCAAGGTGGAAATAGTAACATTTTATGGAGATTAGTAGAAGAATGACCGTCTCATATATCAATCTAGTCAGTTGAATGTCTCCTTTGGAGGACAGGATCAGTAAGATATTACGAAACGCCTCGCTATTATGCAATCACAATGTTTGATAGCCCCAAATTTGATCACATTAATCGAGACAGTGATGGTCTAAATGAACAGCGTTTCTGATTGGCATTTTAGTTGACAACGATATGGGCTTTTCCAATAGGTCAAAATTCTGGGATAATTTGACGCAACCGTGGTCAATGTTCACCAATGGCAAGAATGGTGAATAAACAACGGCTGATATGCAATTTAGAGAATTGAGCAAGTAACAGGGTTGCGTAAGGAATGTGCTGGCCTTATCATGGTAAGGCGCGGATACTTCCAAATTCGTGTGGTATCAATTGCCTAAAGACTTCAGAGTGCCAGTTTTCAACTTGCACTCAGTGGTTGGGGGACATTGCAATACTTCCGAATGGAACCTCCTTTTGCAGCTTTTTTTGTGAAATGCTCCACAGAAGACAAATGTTCGCTACACAGTGGATTATATTTTATTAGGCGAATGCGTTTAGCAATCGAAATTCTAAGGCCACGACTATTTTATAGCCACCTTGTAAACTCGATAACTTCTCGACAATAGTTCCAGCAGCTTATCGAGATAATCTTTTGTGGAAATGTAGAATCATTATTGTTTGACATCAGTTAACACCATACAGCACTGACAAATATGTTAAAGAACATGATGTTGCATATTACATATGTCCAGCGGGACTTATGGTTATCGTCAGTAGACCAATGTTTTCGAGGTAAGAATTAAAGAAAGTTTGGTCAATTGTCCACTGAAGTGATGAAAAGAAAACCTGTAACAGAGCCGCTCTGGGGGACGAACTTTTCGATGTTAAAATGCACTGAAAGAACTGACTCTGAGCAGCAATGCCAAATGAAGATTTATTGTATCCTTCCAATTCGGGCGAAGATATGCTATCTATTAGAGATTTGGACTGTGATCCACGTGGGCGTGTGAAATGCTGACTGTGTTGAAATAGAGACACTGTTAAGAAATATGACATGTTTGCATGCATATACCTTTCTTTAGCCTGCGAGAGGAAGTACGCATGTATAGCAAATGTTTCCTGCGTGACTCGAGGTTCACTATGTCATTCTCTTTAAGACAAGAGAATATACTAATTGAGTATTAGAAATATCCTAAATGAATTATTTCATTGACCGTATATTACTGTGTTTGCTTAGGCCACTGGTAACTACTAAACACTGTGTCAACAAGGGGAAAGGACAGACAACACTATACCGATTCTTACACAGTCGAGAAAATACTGTGCACCACCCTGGATCAATTTATCTACTCAGGTTACACGGCTACTTGCAACAACCACAAAGCAAATGAGCGATGCAGTTGTTAGCGCCCTGACAAAACAAATAGCCATGGGTACATTTCCGTAGAAATATAAATTACTTTATCATAACTCAATGAATGAAACACCTTATCGTTCGCTTTTCTAAGTCAAAAAATTTCTAAGTGTAAAATTTATCGAATACGATTTCAGAAGGTTGCTGAAGTGATTGCGTTCATTCACATATAATTTGCCAAGCAACGGCTAGAATAAACGTCTTATCCGCTTTGTTAAATGTCTCGATCAAATATTGTAGAGACAGATAGGTGAACAGAAATATTCTGCATTATAACTTCTTTTCTTTGGCCAGACTAGCCATCATAAGGTAGCACAACAAACAACAGCGGAACTCATGCTCAGAAAATTTTTACATTAGAAACTGAACGCTGCCCCTTGGATCGGGAAAGACAGCAAAGTTTCGAACAATTTTGACGACAAAGTTGTTAAAGCATTTTGGCGGAAACAGAACCAATTCTGTCCAGAAAGTCCGCGCGCTCGCGGGATCATTCATGATGAAAACGCAGTCATCGTTATAACCATTAAAGCTCACTCTAGTACCCGCATTAACTTTATCCCCATCGAGAGAGCGTCTGGGTAACCTTTGCAATTTTATCACTATCAGCAACCTTGTATCCTCTTTCACGAACTCCGAAACCTAGTGATAATAATGCGCTTTCATTAGCTTAGATAATCGGGGGGATGATTCTGGCGCTTGATTTACCGAGTTCATTGTTCCTTTTTAAACGCAAGTAATCATACGCAGCATTAGCAGCTTTCTGCCCGAGACAATGGTTTCTTTTTAGGAAAGATAAGACACTGTCCGTTATTCCTTATTTTAACCTCTGAAGAATCGCGCTCACTAGTAAGACCACGCGATTCATCATAAGCACACATGCACATAGACGGCTGGCAACTGACATCAAATCATACGACCGCCTTACCTGTTTGACTACATGCATGCCCGCCTAGTCATCGCGAGGCCACCGCGAATTTCGGGTCAGCCCAAATTATACTTCTGGCCATATATTCACTGGTAAGTAAAAGTGAAGTACGAGACATACTCGGCAACTTCAACTTCGGCGACCTTGTATGTAAGTTCTTTCTGTCTGCATAGAAACAATTTCACAAGTGCGTTCACAATTAGCCCCTTACTTCAAACTGTTCCAAGGAGCTGAACAATGAAGAAGCGACTGAAAACTGGAAGAACAAGTAGTATTCAATGCCAGTTTGTTTATGCACACACGTGTTTCGATATGCAATGGGGAAAAAATTAAAAATTATCCGGAAATAAATTTATGACCTAACAACAATATCACCGACTGTCAGTACAGACATCACCGCTGAAATGAATCGGTCGTTGCGAGAAAACTGTCCGGATTTGCAATGCAACGAGTAGGATGAAGCCGTAAGTTTATTAAACCTTACCACAATTATCGCGGATAAAGATAACTCCCCCTCGTTCGAATAAAAAGACAAAAGTAGTGAAAGGAATAGACCATTTAAAAGGTAAGTTATCTTTCGACTGAGATTTTGAAGCGGTATGATACAATTGGCAGTAAATCAGCGGAACATAAGACGACAGGACGGATTTGAATAAGGCATACGGCTGGACGACTAGGAAACGACCATATTCGTGCCGCCATTCTATGGCAGAAGGAAAATATGATAACTCTACCATATCTGGTTTTCTTGCTTCGTTATCCATCCCACACAAAACAGGTCAAAGCCATCATTAGATATGACTTGCCTTAAGTCACCAGTCACTCAAGTATCCAAAGTGAGCTTGGCATACTAACTCCTTTACATGCACGAATGCGGAAACTGACACAATCTGGGCACTTTACAGAAAGCAGATACTGCAGTAATGCCAAGTACTGATGGCATGGTCGCTTCATTTGGTGCGGCATGACTATGTCCTAGCAAGGCATTTTACTCGAATTAATTGACATCTCTCAGCTCAAGGAAAAACCAGCGTCTAGGGACTCGTGACCCAAGTTAGGGAGTCATTTGATAGAGAATAAATTGCCTACAATAAAATGGGTTTCGAGGAATCACTTTTACATCACGCAGACTCACACGACGACACTGATTAATCCAGTCTTGTTCTACGCAAACAGCTGACTCGAACAAACCGAGAGTTAGCGGAATGGCCTAAGAAAAGTCAGTTTTGATCTGCAGTATATTTGCAATAGAAACTTTGCAATGGATACTTTATAACAAGAAATCATTTCTTTAGTCTATTGGATTAGGCAAAATAACCCTTTGACCTGGTTTAGTAACCAACTTCATGCAAACAGCATGGCACACCGCCGTTTTTGGACTACGTAAATTTCTACCCTTAGGAGAGTGATTTAAATTCTATTTTCTTCTTTGCTCCACTGCGACAGGCGAATGTTTTAGCACCCAATCTGGCTAGAAGACGAGTTGATATTTCAAACAACGGTTCACTTATCACACGAAATTATTCTTCGCCAATGTGAAACAACCCACATTTAAGAACACCTCGTATCGTGTTCCACTCTAGGTACTGTGGATACGCACTGCTGATGACGCCTAGCAGGGATGAAATATGTGATCGGTGGATGTTCCCATGAGTTGATGCTGGTGAGACGATCTTCAGTACAGCGTGAAGAATAGACCATAATTCATTATTTACCACCGGTATTTGACGGTAAGGGTTTGTAATTTTTGCAGGGCTAGTGACATACCTCAAGTAGAGCATCGACTGGGGATAATAAATAACTTTGTGTAATATCAATTACCCGACTACCTGCACTAACATATCTTGTACTCGTTCCTCAACAAGGATCCTTTGAGCTCATTTTGTAAGCTTTAGGTTAGAATGTAACCTTTTCCTGTTAATTAGCTATCTTGTGTTTCTCAGCCACAGGATTCAGCAGAAAGGCAGACCGCCATGGGAAATATATGGTATTCTCCGTTGTTCTCGCAAAATTGTTGCCAACTTCCACTTACAGTGATTGAACTGGGACGAAAACGGATATTCGAATATCAAGAAAATAATTCAACAACTCGTGAGTGTATTCAAGCAATTTGTAAGCCTTGCTCAAGATAGCATTACAATCCGTCAATCGATTCCGGTGATTATTCATCTTCGCTGGAGTAAAAACAATCAAAAATGTTCAGCCTGTGGCTTCGCAGCTTATACGCATTGGTCGCTGTAAGACGCCAACAGGGTATCTCTAATCACAACCGAAGCATATGCACAAAACATGGCATGTAGAGTGGCGAACAGAAAGCGGTTCTTAACCAGAGCAGAAGCCAGCGAAACATTTGATGCTTCCATTTACGCTGACAGACGTATTTAAGAGAAAAAATAGGAAGTTAGGAAATCTAAAAATCCCACCATTAATCAAAACACACTGACTGATGATGTACTCCTACACAATGAAATCACGTGCAACTGTCTATGTCTGTTTTGTAAACACCGCAGTAGAAGTGTGCGCCATGTCACGACTACTCCAGCGGCTACAACGTGATGTTGATGTACTCTGAAAATTTGCAGTGTTTCAGAAATATGTGTGCAATCTGAAATGATTGTCTCAAATCCGCTGAATAAAATGTATAAGCAGGCATTGAATACACCAAGATACCCTAAGTTCCATTTTACCTAAACCAGAAAATCGAAGCAAGGAGGTGCTGATAGTATAATAATGTTCGTGAGAATGGGTTGTTCTGGTTTGAGGTTTTTCGGCTATTGTCTATGGTTCTGAGTATTCATGACACGTACGTACAAAGCTGCTTCACTAACTTTATCCTCTCTTCCAGAGCCTGCTCCCTGGCTTGAATATTTCAAGTGTCGCAAAATTTACATCCAGTCCAGTAGCTGGTAGGGGAGTCAGTGAAGTCATCGGGAGTAAGCTGATAAGTGTCAGCATTATTATTCAGCCATACATGCCAAACAGCTGTACCGTCTGTAGTAGCTTAGGGATGTTTCACATCATAAATTCTATTACGTTGGTGACAATACTTCCAGGTGTGCTCACTTACTTGAAGGTTGTGCATATTAAGTTCGCCAAACATCGTACCGATACCTGTATTTCTCGAGTGCATCACATTAGATGGTCCTTAGCTCATCTAAAGCTAAACAAAACTATCCTAAACAATTTCTTGGTCGGAGTGTTGCTACTCCCTTTGATGGTTCAGCTAGTAAGATCCAGGTCTTCTTAGTGACCCTTGTTTTACCCATTACCAATCGACAGTTGGTGGGCAAAAGGATGAGTTACGACAGGTCATATACTCTGAAATCGGTTACCTACAAGAGACAAATAACAGATCCTTGCCGAGTGTGACTCAGTGGTCAACAAATAAACCTATGCTTTCCCTGTGAATGATGTTTTCACGATGTTTATCAAAAAATCGGGATAGAATTCCCGCTTTGTTCCACAGGCTGGGTTTTGGACAAGAAATGTTACAATAACGACAAGTCAAAAGAGATTTGTTCGGTGATGGATTAGGGAAAATGAACAATTATTAGATGATGAACAAAGGTTTCAATGAGCCATAGCAGCAGATCGTTGTCTCCTTACAGTCTTCCAATGTATGGATACATTTATGCACTGAATTTCATATCTATAACCATTTCAATCTGCCTGTTAGCGTGTACATGGAATATAAACCAATATACAATTCGTAAATTCCACAAAACAATACAACGGAATTCAATATCCCGTTTCTAGGTTATCAATGCGAGAAAAAAGACCACTAATTTTAATTTGATAATCAAAAATAGTTTTGTTCCATTAAGACTAAATAAGCCTCATTTATTTGGCACTGGCAATGCTAAGCGGTATTTATGAACTTTTCATCGTGTCGTGCATTTTAATGTTTGGAAATATGCCATCGCTCAAAGGTGGCGTTGGTTTTAACCACGATACCACAATTCATGCTTAAATCTGTGCTATGTCATTGTTTTGAAACGCGAAGTGAGTATGAGACGTCTCTTTTGACTTTGACTCGTCAGCCGACAATCCACCATATCTCCTAGACCTGGAGAGAACAACCAAGTTGAGCAACCACAAAATACTTGTTTGTTAATTAAAATCAAGTCCTTGACTAACACTCAGTGGTCGCTTATCTTACCGATGAGAGCAATCACACCGGGACATATCTCAGCTGTGTTGATCTTTGATCAGAGTAACGGATACGGCGAGTCGATATTCACTATCCTTGCTGTCTTGGTGTGACTAAATTGAACAGAACTGCAGACCAGTTGGTCTGAGTTGTTGTACAAAAAGCGTGACGTCTATCCAACTGTTTGTCGTCTATAAAATATACAGAAGCTGCATGAGAACTATGCGGATTTCCATTGAGAGTGCTTGTTTCGTGAAGCATTTGCATAATCTTATATTATTCTAAGGAGTACTTAGAAGAATGTGCCTCGAGATGGAAGCAGCAAATAAACAAACTGCTTTGAAACGACAGGTGAACAGAAATCCCGGAATATTCTGGCATTCAGTGAGCAATTAAACGAAGTTTCAGCACAATCTAATGTCATTAATGTGGAAAGTGTAGCCAAGATGTAATTATAGATTGGGAGGCCCGTATTTTAGATTAGTGAAGGAAATATTTTTGAATATTTGGATTTTCCAATTGACATGACTTTTCATAGTGGATTGGCAAGACTGTGAAGAAGATGCAGCTAGCATTCACAAGTTTAATAGTACGTGTACCTAAGAGGGTATTCAGGTCATTTCCGAGTATCACCTTCCTCGTCCCATGGGTATTTAGACTATGTTTCTAGAAAATCTTTAAGGTGGAATAGATAATTCGGGAATATGATGAGTCCCTGGAAGCAAATACGGACGGTACAGCTGTTTGGCATGTATGGCTGAATAATAATGCTGACACTTATCAGCTTACTCCCGATGGTTTCACTGACTCCGCTACCAGCTACTGGACTGGATGTAAATTTTACGACACTTGAAATATTCAAGCCAGGGAGCGGGCTCTGGAAGAGAGGATAAAGTTAGTGAAGCAGCTTTGTACATACGTGTGATGAATACTCAGAACCATAGACAATAGCCGAAAAACCTCAAACCAGAACAACAAGTTTTAGCCCTCTCTCAAGCCATTTCGAAGATTGACGATTTTCAAAGTTTTGCCGACTGTCTGTCTTCTGTTTACAATTGTTCTCTGCAGACGAGTTTACAATCTTACATATCATCAATTTTCCAATCTGATTTCTCTCTCTTTCTCTCTGTCAGTCAGCTTTACCCATAGAGGAATGCTTGTCAGAATTGGAAATTTATTGCCACGGCGGATTCTGAAAACTGATTATGGAATTGACTATTATAAACATGTGAATCGCATTACACACATTTCGCTGTTTCTAAAAAAATTGCCGAAGGTTATCATTTCAAATCAGGAAGCTTCAACACTACAAGGTGAAACGATGCACCATCTCCCGATTTTCATACTAGTGTATTTTTTCAGTCCCCTTCTTTACTGTTATCCTGTTATTTTTTCAGGTTTAATTAAAATAGACTTCACACTCTTTGCCGGGAGCTATCAGTTATAGGCCGTGTGTCTTTCATACTAGTAGTGAATTATCCTTCAATCTGTGCGATCAGCAATTATCAGCACGTGAGAAATTTACTTACAAAAATTCTTTCTGATCCCACGCATCCTCTGCACAACGATCTTCCGAAGATGACAGCTTCAATCTCTACACGACTCCTCTTTTCTTTCCATGCCCTCTAGAATAAATGTCTATAGGAACTGCACTATCCCACATTTAGCACACATTTTGGCGAATCCGTGACGTGTTTTGTAAGGTGGACGCCTGTGCAAGAAATACAACAATTCGTTTGACTTATCCTCACGCTTGTTACACATTCTCAGGGTGATGAGTGTATATGGTTTCTTATTTTTATTCTTTTGCCTTCACGCTTTTTGACTGAAATGCGACATTAATTTTTGTACGTACAAGCATATTCACTACGATATAATACAAGAACACATCACTACATTATCAGCAGATCCGTGCTGCGATTTCTGGTTTAGCGCAAATAGAATTGAGATTATCTTGGCGTAATCATTGCCTGGTTGCGCATTTTATTCAACGGATTTGAGACAATCATTTGTAGCTCAATACATATTTCTGAAACACAATGCAAATGTTCAGAGTACAGCAGCATCACGTTGCAGCCATTGTAGTAGTCGTGACATGGTGCACTCTTCTACTGCGTTATTTTTAAAACAGGCTTGTGCAGTTGCAGCGGTTTCTATTTCGTTAATTCTCTGGCGGTTATGAAGAGGAAATGCGTGTTTCCTGTGAGGATTATTCTACAATGAAGAATTGGGGACATCTGTACTTGTCACCGTCCTTAGAATTCCGTTGCCTATGTTATATTCAATTCCGCAACAAATGAGACCGGGGTGATAAGATTGGCCAAAACTTTTCATAAATTCGTGACCAATTAATTGTTGCTGGTAGTGTCTATTGGAATTCAGAGTAATTAGGCAAATATGCAGAAGGAGTTTGAGACTAATGCTGTTTATATATATATATATATATTAACAGCACAACAAAATGGCTATAGTGTGTTATTTATTTTCTTTTGTCTCTGCATTTTACTACTAAGTTTCTGTTCGATTCGTGGGACTTGCGGCTGATTTGTGTGTATCACTAACTTGGCACATTGTTCGAGCAAATAAAACCAGCCAATCATCCGACGAAACATGGATTATCGACTGGAAGTTCGAAATTTTAATTTCTTTTCACTATTCATGTATTACAGTAACACCAGTCTTATCCTTGGCGAGGCTGTCGACGATATTTTCGTCACCTTCAACAACATACTCCCTGCAACTTCGACCAAACTATCATTTAATTTACGTATTTTGAACTCCGGAAAGCCAACTTCACAACTCTAAAATGTATTAACTCATTGGCTTTCGGTCCACTTTTCATGATCATCGGTTTCGGAACTGTCTGTTGTTTGGGGACAGATTCGTGAATGGAGCCACATTTAGTGTCACAATAATTCCGTTGGATACACGTAAGAATGAATTGCACGGAAGTGATCGCATTAAGTTTTCCTACTTCCCGTTCGTGATTTTGGGCATTGAAAGCACCACATTTTATTCTAAATGTTAGCTAAAATATGTTGTATATGGCCGACCGTTTGGGCATTCTGTCGAAGACTTCTTACCGTTATGGCCAGCTCGACGACGAATACCCCTGACTAAGTGTTGAAAACTATACACTAGAAAAATTTGGACATTATATCTTACTACAGGCTGACCTTGACTAAACTGCACACCAAAAAAACACTTCATCATATATCCATTTTCTCATTGCATCACGCATGGATTAGCTTGTCATTTTTCACAGCGTCTGTCGGTGTATCTCATTCCCTTGTTGGCAATAGCCCTTATTCCCCCTCCGGCAAATTCGCGCTGTGATGCAAGAAGTGACGACTTTAGACACTATATTTTTGAACTCCTCTTGTGGAATACTAGTAAGGAAAGATTGTGGCAACTAAATAAGCTGTTGTTTAGTGGGACTTCTAACATGAACTACATTGTGGATACTTTCTTCAGGAGAACGTCTTGAAACAGGAATGCGCAAACTCTGTGTGCAATTTCATAGTTTGCCTTCGAATAAAGCATCACGAAGACATATTTTCCTCTGAATCTTAGGTGTAATCGGATTAAGCGTTGATGAATTCGTACTTCGGTCAAGTGGTCGTCGTTTTGCTGAATACAAATGACTGAAAAGCAAGTCGATTATCTAGCCAATCCGAAGTGTTGTCAATTGTTGCGAAATTTTCACTCTAACCGTTCTTCCCAGTTCGGCCCCGATAGCGCCAATCTTTAACCAAGAATTCAAGTGATTTCGTTCGTAATAATGACACAGATTATCCGAAGAATTACAAAAGTTTTGATATTCGGGTGAGTATTGTTTGAAATTTCGACACTCCTAATTGGTTTGAGTTTCGGTTCCCTTGCGGTTGACAATAGATTCTTGTTAACAATAGACTACAGTTCCTTAGTTGCTTTTGCGTAATGGTGGAAGCATTAATCAGTGCGAAATAACTAATAGATAATCACATCATGATTTCAATCAATTTTTAGAAAACAAAGGTTTTCAGTAGTGGTTATTACGGACGAGATCGTTTCAGTAATCATTAATTCGTGTATAATAACAATGGTGACTTCGAACAGATTCATTGTTGATCTGGTAGTTTGCTGTTCGAATAAAACGGAACAAAATCAGTTTAAAGCAAAAACGAGTTTTGCGACCGGCTTTCACTCGAAAACAGGCAATGTTTGCTAACTTTTTCGCCCAATCGCTGTGCTCAGCAACCCATCTCTGCTGGCCAGCTGCAGCAGTGAGTAGTATACACGCACTCATGCACAAAACACGATTAAATGAAAATGAGTTACCAGTTTTATTCTTTTCGACAGATATGAGACGGTGAAAGAGACAACTTTGAAAGACAAAGAGTACGAGAAAGCGAGAGAGGATGAGAGATAATCAGAAATTAGGAGAGAATTCTAAATTCTTAACATTAGGCGCGTTGTTTCGGGCAACCGGAGAGCTCCAGAAAAGCAGGAAAACATCACATCTTTGCGAGATTGTGTAATAACATTTAAAAACCACCATTTGTTGATCTGCTTCACATTCAGTGTTTTGAAATGAGAGCCTGTTTGATTTTATTGTGCTTAGCTATTCGATGGAAGAAAACTCCACAAGATAGGTCAAACTGATCATGGTTAGTATGACGAGAACAGATAGGTGGAATATAACTGCCATTTGATAAAGGCTGATTTTCTTTAGTTTGACCGATTCAAACTCTACTCCATTCAGTTACGATCGTACTTGGACTACGCGGTTCTGCATCCACTTTTAGTAACTTGCATGATTTTGTTGTTAGAGGTTCTCGACCCAGATCGAAGGTGTGCGCACATTATGTTCTAACCGGTTCACAAGTCATATTTGTGACGTTTTACCCACGAGTTTGTTTCGTTGTTGCTGTCATAATTTTGATTGAAACGTGAATTTTACCGACTGGATGCAATGGTTTTTTTTAAATTGTTTTTGCAGCATTTGCTTAATAAAAATTCCAACTGCCAGATTTTTAACGTAGCATTTTGTATCCATTGACTTTTTGCTTTACCGGAGTTCACCATTTTGACCAACATGTTAATGAGGTTTGACCCATTTTTGTCGAAGTAATTTATGGTTTTGCCCAACCAGGTGAAATTATTTTTAAAATTGTCGCTGACCTTGGTTCTACTCGGTCTCAAGTTAGTTGGTCGCACATAGAGACTAGCTTTGAAAACCCAAGTGACATATCGAATACTTTTTACGGCTTGCATGAAGCCCAAGTGCAATAGAAGAGATATGTCCCCTAGTCACTAGGATTCACAACAAGGCACAGGTTGACCGGCGGCCTTGACCCTGAAATATGGGATGGCACAGAACCATCCAAGAGTACACTAGATTACGTGTGATAACGAGTCACGCGGCAGCGAGTTGCCATCTACCACCAAAGACCATGTTGTGTTCAGCTAATTACTCTAAATATGCATTCACTTAAGCAGCACTAACAAGTGAGAGGTTGCTGGGCCGCCGAATCGATCCCCGGAGCGAACACAAATTAAGAATTGTGAACGTGGATCTTATCATTCAAAATATTCTTGCAAAAATGCAAGATGTTAGTAAACAAGTATTGGGACGACTCATCTGAATACATCAAGCCCGAATACGTCAGCTACCACAAGCATTTCGCGGCAAATCCGTAACTTGCGCGTAGCAACAGAAATGACGCAAAAATCTCCATTGATGAATACTGTCAAGTATACACTGTAAAATATCCACCACATGTTATCCAGTTCACGTCATCCAGTTTTCGCGAGGCCCACCAAGTGAAAAAGTGACGAGAAAAACCGTTACAAAGTAAAGCTTCGGCCACTGCCCGTTTCCCCTATGTCAATAAGTAAGTTCGAACTGTGGATGGTGATGCGTTAGTGTTTCTGAGGTCCACCACACAATCGGTCCCTGTATTTTTCTCTTAGAACCGTTCAGTTCAGATGGGCATTCTTGAAAGATTTTAAAATACGTTTCAGATATCTGAAATTGTATTGTTGTGTTGCGGTTTAAAATCCGTATGTTTCACTAAGAATACAACGCCAAAATGTCGATGCTGAATGGCATTAAAACACCCCTGGGTAGGACAAACAGGCGATATAATGCACATCAAGTTTTGTAGTCACAAACTGATGATACCAACTTGAAGATTTCCGTGAATAACTAAACGTGTGCAATTTAGCGATCATATCGTGGCACGAAAATATTACTGATGTGACAGTGCGTGAAACCGGAACAAGCAGGTTAAGTGGTAGCTGTGAGCGGAAAACGGAAGACGTTTGAATCTACATGGATTTCAATTCAAAATCAACGCAGGAGGAAGTCCAGAAATAGTCAGGCTTTCGAAAAGGGTCAATAGACCAACAAACGTGCCGATCTTGTCTCTCTAGTCTCCCTCAACATTTGAATGGCTATTTCGATGACAATGTGATGAACTCACTATTTTTCTAGCCTGCCATATCATGGTCATTGTTTTGAATTCTTTTGCCTTGAAGCTTCTTTTCCTACGTTTGTTGTGCATTACGACATGCGACTGCTTTTGCCGTGCGATATGATTTCGCACGAAAGGGTAGCGCATTTGCTGCGTTGATGTTGCTTTTGTTCTTATTGTTCTTGTTCTTGTTCCAAGACATCATGGAGTGATTCACAATTCGAGCATTCTGTTTCTCTGATGCACACTGCTAATGACCACGCAACGTGAGTGTACATGGTTCTTTGAATTCTCAGTCATTGGATTTTGGTGTTCAGAAGACAAATCAAATTTATTTGGGATCGCATATTAAGCATTATTTTCAACGAGCTCGAGGATGATGTTACATTATGATGTGGCGGAATTTACGACATCCTACAAAATGGAGCTTGAGGAATGTTAACGAATTCTATCTGTCCAAATACCATGCACAGAATTTAGGCAGATCTTCTTTGCACCTCGACAACGAAGTGGAAATCCTATCCTCGGTTTTTTTAATCAGTCATTGTCAGTAAATAACCACCAGAAAAAGCACGAAAACAGCGCTCCGTTGTTTCAGTGTTCTCGCCAATCTGCAACAACAACCTGAGTTGCACTCATCGAACAGTCAAGTTGCTTCAAATGAAAAGAAACTTCGTTTATTAGATTACTTGTGCAGATGGTCAAATATACTACTGCATTCGGTGCTTTCTTAAACATAATGCGCGGGTCACCGGAAACAACTTTTAATAGGAGCTTTGTTTCTCAGGGATCGGAGACTTCACATTGAATTTTCCGCTGTCGCGAGATTTGGACAAAAAATAACCTAGCCACATTTTATGGCTTCTCTCAGGTTTTTACGTTTTAATTATTTTTGGAGTGTTTTGGTTTAAGCAGAGTTTTCGGGACTTGCTGGAAACTGATTGATGAGTAGTGACTACGGGTGTGTATATTCAAGCCCACGACTCCAATGTTGAGACACCTTGATTGTGACTTGTTCAGCCTCACTTAAATACGGACAACTGACTTCGTGGCTGGAATACGCAATTTGGGATTTTGTTTTCCATTGAAATTTTAATGTATAACAATAAAGATACGTGACTTCCATTGTACGCACTCTTGCACATCTTCATTAGTATCGGTAGATAAAAGTTTCTGCGTGCCTCAGTCAGCATATAGATCCATTGTACTGTTAGACTTATTTCAGAAGTCTTTTCATCAATCGAAACAAGAAGTGGTGTGTGTGGATAAACAGACGATCAACTTACGACGCATGCATACACACAGAGCACGACCGAGCAATACACAGCTTACGCGCACCAACGGACCATCTACGTGTTCAGTTTATTCCACGTGACAAGCGGCAATCTTTCTTGCGGATTTGTGCCAACCCATTCCATCCACAAGATTGCTGTCCAAATGCATTGATTTACTCCGTAAGCAATGGGAACAGTGAGATGAGATGCATGGCGTTGAGTTAGCCCTAAGTCTTTCCTTCTCAGGTGACCAGGATGTCAATTTATTTGAAAAAGACAATATCAACAAAATATAAACGAAAATACGCGTTGTTCCATCGAGCGTGAAGCGGTTGTTGACTCAGTCATGTGGCCGCTGTACTCGGAGTTCAAATGCCACGCTAAATTTTGAAAGATCAACTTGATGGAACATTTGATCCTAACTGCATTTGTGCTTCCGACGTCTAAAACAACTAAATAAAGTATCAAGAAGAAGGGCACAGCAGAGAATGGAACTCTATTTGACCTGCAACTCTGTATCCCTTTTGGGACGCAAATGCTCATGGCACAATAAAAATCCGATAGTCCGAAGCTACTAAGAAACTTGGTATGAATGATGCCATACTTGAATCTCTACAATCATCTGCCGTGGGTTTAAGGCCGTGCGTTAAAAACGAACACATGCCTCCGTGACATAGAATTAGCGACTCCTTTAAATGGCAAGGACAGGCGTTATCGAAATTCAAAGACCTAATCTGTGCAGGCTGTAATCTTACTGGGTTACTTGCCCTTCATTGGGATAAAAGTACGGGCAAGTAAAATCCGCATAAAAGCCAAACCAACTTCATAGATCATGAACCGTTTGGCTGTGATGCTGAATAGTTGAGAGAACAGGGTAGACAAGATTTCGTTATTCCAATTTGTTTCGAAACTAGTACTGGTAGACTGGAGCAACCAGCATTAGTTAGTAAATCTGGCCCCTATTGTTTCTTAGTCCGACTAATTCACTTTAATTTATCATTAACAGAAACAATAAAATACACGGATATGAAGGTGTTGCATTGTGGATTCATGATGTTGTGATGTGCTACTAGTCACTGCAAACCTCACTGAAGGGCCGATGTCTGGGTGGAATTTGAATATTCGTTGAATTTGTGGCACAAAATGTCACCTCTGATTCAAACTACACGTAACTCATACACCGTGGAAAGAAGCTAGAAAACGATTTTTATTTTATGCAGAAGCAAATCATACCTTGTGCGCATATACTGACGACAATCTTCTCCGAGAAAGGAAAGTGGGAACTTTGTAAACACTAATCCCCTTACATCCCGAAAACTTTGGGATAATTTAACGCAGAACTCTCCTGAACCAAGCCATCCAGCACGCTCCAGTCTGCAAGGCTATTAGGCTTTTGAGCAAGAAAGCGGTATTGCATTGTTACCTAGTTAATGACCATATGGTTTTCACCAAATTGAATGCATATTATTTTTACGTAGCCCTCCAAACTCTTGATTGCCAATAACACGCAGGAAAATCTACAAATTTGTGACATGATCAAATTTGACGATAAACAGACCGTTTCTTTTAGATGCATCTGCTAGTCGAATTCCTGCATCGGATTTGATGAACTCACAAACATCTTGACACTGTTAAAACTTTGACTGTACCAAAACCGCTTTTGAGAAATCCAATATTTCAATAAACCTCCCGTGTTTGTTTTGATTGGGCAGGCAAATTTAATTTATGTGATGAGCAAATAACTTGCTTCCACGAGAAGGTTTTGGATGGGCCGAGTCCGTAGAAGCAGACAGTGTACTATATTAACTGTGCCACTCAAAGTCACCGAGATCTATCTATTTACTTCCTGTTTTGTGTGTGATATGGACCAAAGTAGAATTGCATTTCAGGAACGACAATAAACGCCTTAGAGATAACAAAAGAAAGTCAACCCAAATGAACCGTAAGTAATTCATGAATTCAATGTATTTGTTTATTGTGCTCAGTCATTGATACATAACCACTTGGAACTTTTGCAATTTGGAGGAACTGATCCCGTAAATTTGTACTAGATGTGCGATATCAAGTAATACCCAAATCCTAGGCAAGCGTGAGCCTGTTGAACAATGTTATCAGACAACAATCGTCCAAACCAATGGGAAAACAACCACGACATCTAATCACCTAATTAAAGGGATGTGTTTAAGCGCAACTAGACCGCCTAGACTAGTAGGTCATGGTTTCGGCATTAGTTTTTGGGACTTCGCTAAGACGGTGCTAGTATGATTTCGAATTTACCGAAGAACTGAATTGGATACCCTGAGGCTCTGGTTTATGTCAAGCGTGTGTTGCAGATTTATCCTTCCGGAAAAACGCGTCTCAAATGAAGCGTGAAAATCTTTTGTTTCCTGCGGCGAAAATAACCCTGTTAATCACTCTACAACTGAACGAATGGAGAAGGTGAACAATGTTTGACAAATTGTTTCGCTTCGAGGCCAAGAGCGAAGCACTGGAAAAGTTTATCGGACTGTAGTACTCAGTTTCTGCCATTTGCGGGCTATCGATAGTCAAGAGGATAAGGTTGCGGCATCTTAACATGAAATTTGCAGATACGAATCCTCCACCTTCGGTCATCCTTTCTACTTGGAAGCCCCTTTTTGGCCGCGGTCCCCCTCCTGAAAGTGATAACTTTTATTAGTTCCTTAATAAAAAGAAAGCCAGAGATATAATATGAAAGATAGGACATGAATTCATCTAGTTTCCCCTCATCCGACTTGATTCCGGCGTGCATTGTGTTCACTCGGATGGGTATGATGTACACTACCAAGTTAAAGTCACGGGGATAGAATAAAATAAAACCCAGTCCGACGTGAACAGCTTACGGCTTTTGTGTTGCTGAAGCTTGAATCTATAATTGCTGACATTAGCAAAGGCCAACTATCTCATTTGTTCTACGAAAACCGTTACTGCATTGTGCAAGAAACCACAAATATACCTGGGACCGCTTGTTGATAGTGGCGTGTTGCGGCTACGACAATTTGGAAAACAGACTTGTTGATTGATAGTAGAATATTGGTTTAGGAAAAATTTCTGTGTTCGTTAGCCCGTTTCTTGTGCGCAAAGCCATTTGGATTGCCTAAATTGTTTCGCACAACTGAAGTTGCAGGTTGGCAGTAAAATCCAGGGCTAAAAAACATAATCCGTATTTTGGGGCATACAAACGTGTAGCTTTTGCGCACATTTTATCCGATATTTTAAACTGAACAAAACCAATATTTGCCTATTCGCGGAAGTGGGTTTAAAGAGAACATTTTTGAAGTCCGGAGGTTCTTCAGATCGTGCCAGGGAAATGGTTCTCTTCAAATCACCAGGAAAGTTAGCTCAGAGTGTTCTTATAACTATTAGACTGTTATGATCAAATTTCCCTGTAGTTTTTCTCGGTAAAGAGCTGAAAGCAATCCGTATGCCTAAAGAATCACATAGAATGGAGTCAGCCATCAGTTGAAAAACAAGCCGGGGCATTGGCTGACTACGCTCTAGACGAGGATATGATGGTCACGTTGCTTTCTCGAGAAACGACATTTGTCAAAGCGTATACGCTAAGAGTTGATCAGCAAAAAGTCACTTATATGCCATTTTTCGAATGGAGTATATTTCAAAAATGCTACTTCAGTGGCTAGTGTCGTCGATAATCTTGCGGTTGAAGAAAAAAGAAGCAATCCTTTTCGGCAGATCACAACCAGAGACCTTTTCTCAGGGGTAAGATCACAATGACAAATAAAATTATTGAGGATCCAATTACACACACGTAGTGGAGAAAAGAGTTTAGGAAGAATGCATGTCATATTTTTAACCGTAACATATTACACATGCAGCTCAATGTTATCTAGGCAAAAGTTCGCTTGACGTCGGACCTTCGTTCATTCGATGATGCTTCATAGACTGAAACTTGATTTTAGTCAACTGGCTTTGGATTTTTGTTGGAGCAATACTGAATTGGCTAAAAAACGCTTGATACGTAGATCAACATTACCGTTTGCTATTCACTTACTAGATACATAATGGCCTCCTAACCGAACCAATGGACTCAACATCAACGTGATCTAAAACGTACTGGATAACAGGCTGTACGGAGTTTGGAATTAATGAATCTAGAAAATGGGCTCATAAAAACAATCCCGGTATTTCAGTGAAAAAGTTGTTTCCCCGTTGGATCGTACTGTTTCTTGGACAAGATTTAGCAGATGATCACAAAATCTGGATTATCGGTTAACTGTTTAGTACAGCTGCCGGCCAATCAATAAAAACGAAACAGCCTGCGGTGCTAGAACAGTGAAACTCCTCAGTGTATTTCGGGCAAACACAACTATATCCATAACTTTCCGACGGTTATTATCTGTTAAATTGATCAAATGTAATTATAAGTATCCTGAACGAAGTTGCAATCCTAATTGATGGTGATGCGTTTCGTGAAGTTCGATCACTGAGTTTGGTGACTGGATCGCAATCTTCCTATCACCAATGGAATATAGATCAGTGGTGTTTAAGTTCAGGTAAATACAAACTTTTATATTCTCAATGTTGTCGGTAAATTGTTCTCCTCCAAAATCTTTCGTGACCCGGTCCTTTTTTAGTTAACTTATCTCTATCAGGCTTATTAGCCTAGAGGCTCGAGCGGTAACTCATAGGCCGTCGTTGGTTTGAGGTGTTCACATTTGTTAACCCAACTCGGTCAATATATTTCCGTGAAAAATTCACATTGTGCAGTTTGATGTGATGTATTATGGAAAGTTTAATTAGGCAATCACGTAGCAATTCATTTCAAAATGAGCATTCAACTTTCAACTGCCTGCCTACAGTATCTTACTCGTTCACATTGTTCCGTCGAATTTGACATTGGATAAAATCAATGTTCTTCCAGGCTTTCAGAACTTGTGTTTTGTCCAGATTTTGCTTATTACTGTTAACAGATATTTCTATAAAACAGAATTTAAAAATGGACAGTTATGACCAAAACAAAACAATAGGATTTCATTAATATTAAATGATTTCCAGAAAGCATTTCATCGCTGAAAAACCAGAGCGAGGAGAAGACCCAAAAAGAAAAGTTGCTTTAGTCAATACTCCCGAAAGTCCAATTTATGCTCTACATAAGAACATTGCTTTTGTTATTGAATACTGTCACGGATCGGCGGATAGGACAAGCGCCCTGTCAAATATCGAGATGAAATCACGTTCAACTTCGGAGTTTTGACCTATTGACAGAAAAAATGGACCTTCTGTTTGTCAAACAAAATTGCCATGGCGTAACTGCATATTTTCAGTAATGCTTACAAAGACCGGTAGTTCGAGACAGTATGTCGGGCAAATGACTAGGACTAGCGTGGAAACTCCCACAATGTTTGTGAAGAGCCAGTCTGCCCTTTTTTGTTGATCGTTGGAAATTGATTCACTGGTAGGACTAAAAAATGGGTTTATTTTCCAGTGTTGTCGGCCACAGGTTTTTACGCTGACTGGCCATATGTCTCCCAGATATCCCGTCCAAATGTATATCTGTCTACAGAAGATAATGTGTCTGATGTGACAGCTTTAGTTCTACTTTGATCAGTCATAGTTTCGTTTGGACAATGCACGCTAACGGTAAACACAAGCCCATCCGACTTAGTTGTTGCTAGGGCTAATTACGTTAATTCCGGTGTAGTTTTCCCAAATCTACCAGGAATGGATTTCATGACCCCTCGCATATGATACGAAAAAAACGTTTTAAACCTATGAATTGTTGTGATTTGATTAAGGTCGAGTTGTTTGTTGTGCTTTCCCACGATTCTCTTTCCAGCTAGACATTTTTGTTCACGTGTTCGATGCAGTCTTCCTAACTGATGGTCTTAATCAGGCAGGTAGCAAACATTTTACATGGATTACTACTGTGAACTATGTTGTATCCAACACGGGTTCACTCAGAGCTCTTGCCTCACTCATCATATGGTCATGCGTATCTAATACAAAAGACAGTACACAGACTAGACACTGCATTTCGACTTCAATCGCTACATCTCTCACGGCGAGTTCTGCAGCCTAAGTAATTCCTGATAAAGAGCTAAACTCCAAAGCACATTGCATTAGCTCATAAGTACGTTCTAAGCTCTATCTGATAAAATTACACTATTTTTCAGGCTATTTCCATGACAATCATAGACCTCCGTCTAACCCCTGTTGTTTGCAAACATCGACTTTCAGTAGAGAGATTGTTTACACCTTGGGTGACCTTGTATTCATTTTCAAGTAGACTACGTCGAAATATTGACCTCTGTGACACACTGATTCGTTTCACACAAGCGTTCCTTTGACAGTGATCTACTAGACCTTTGCCTTAATAGCGAAAAAGTAGTGCTGAATAGGTTGAGCTGATAAGCGTTCACCATCAATTGTTCGCGCATGTGCTATATGTGCGACTCTATTTCTCTGTCAATCTTCAGTTCATTTATGCTCTCACGCTCCATTTGACTGCACTATGCGCTGAGTAAATATGGATCAAAGTGATCAAGCATTTGTGAAACTTGTGTTCTGATTCCTGTTTTGAAATTCGTGACGAAGAAAAGATGTTTCTTTGCACGACTTTACGAAGATTTATGGGTGTCAAACTTCGCAAGTTTTTTTTCAGAAAAAATTTTTCCCAGTTAAAGTTACTATTCTTGTGTAAATTTGGGGGGAAAATAGCATTAGAATATGAAACCAAAGTCAGCAGTTGTGCACCATCGTACTGCCAACGTGCAACTGGCCTCCGAAAGCGTGTTTAGCTACCCTGGTAATTCAGGCGTGCGATTGTGTTTCGTACGGTTATTCACGCATTAATCACAACAACCAATGAAGTTGAAACAAGCCCCTTTGCTTGCCACTCTACGGATGCCCACAGATTAGGATCACCTCAGCTCACAACCCCACTCTAAAGTAGGTTTAAACACGACCAATTCTACAAAAACAAGAATGACAACCGCAACATGGCCGAAAGCAGACACGTGATTAAACAAATCAATCTCAATCACGTTTAACACGTGCAATTAAGCGGACGACTAGACCACAACAGCCCAGACTACAAACTAACCACAGGATGCCTGCATTTCCTGTCAAACATCTAAGGAGTGACAAGTCCAAGTCTAAATGTCAATGGTACATCTCGATCAGACAAACAGAAAAATCGAAAGGGGTGGGGAATAGCGGTGACTCAGACTAGCGGATAAAAGCAACAAATATAGACTTCTGATTGACAAAGCATGAAATTGAATCACATGTATTGATATAAAAGGCAAATAAGGGATGGAGACAATGAGATCCACATTGAGACTTTGTATTCCATTAGACAGGACGACTGTATCGATTGCATATGACGTGAGCGTGTTTAGACATTAAAACCAATCTGAGATAAAATCTATTTTTTTAAACTCCGTGGGCGGATGCGCAACATCATCCATATGCCTTGCCAGGAGAAAAAAGAGTGCACAACAGTGTATGCCACATTCTGCTAAAATTCAACGAATACATGAAAATTTGCATGTGCTAGTTTCAAAATGTTATTCCAAGTCACGAATCACACCACAACAAAAACAGTCAGGAATCTGGAGATTCATCTTTATTAATACCATGGCGAAATGATGTAAGGAGTGTATCGAATGATCGATACGTCATGTTTTGGTTTTAATTTCGAATGACATAATGTTAACAACACAGCGCATTACATCTACCAACAATGCTGTTATTAACATCATATCTTTCACAATTAGGCATCTTTGTTGTTCTAAAATTCGGTTTGTTATTGTCACTAAATCTGTCATTCGTCTCGGTCCTTGTTCAATCCCGCTCCGCCTAATCATATGAGAATGATTAAAATGGCTTCCGAAAATCCTGCACAACTGTTTCGTTAATTTTTCAGAGTAAGACAGTTTATACAGGTGCACACAAGATAGAGCTCATTGGAAAATTACCCCCCCCCCTTGAGTTTCTCGCGCCGATTGTATATTTCTTGAACCTCATTTCGAACGTCCCTCTTTTTCCTCTGAACGTATCACGCTAACTAAACAATTTTTTTCTGTTTCAGACCTTTGGCTAATGGACAGTCCCAAACCTTGCCCTCTGGCTTGCAATCATTTAGATTTTTAACCGGTGCTTCATTCACCTGAGTCTCTACGTGCCTCATTTCCCAAACCTGATTCATCCTCATTGTCACGCAAGTGATCTTGCCGCAACCAGGCGGCTTCATACTTTCGATGCTGGCTTGCAACCTTATCTCAAACTTATCAACAAGCGTCGAGTATAAATACTGTTTTCTTACGATTATATCCATTCATTCATTGCGTATTTACAAACTTTCGTTCTGCCTCCGTTGGTTAGCAGTTGTGATTTTAGAGCTGCTTATTGTTAGTGAAAAACGAAACCTGCATAGGTAGCATGAGCTACGCGAAATTGAAGCCCAAGCTATGTTGTTCATCAGCTTCTGAACTACTGATTGACAGGTTTCTAATATATCGCAAACGCTGAATCGAGGGTTTAGATCACAGAATACCTCTGTGATCATACCAAATGTAGCTGCCTACCTATTTGGGCAATTTTGCAGCAATCTTGTTTATTGTATTTCTCTACTTTATTTAGTATGATTTGCCTTTTTGGCTTAAGGTGAAGGTTTTGGAAGCCTTAGGCATATAGAATTTGGATAGAAGGTCACAAACATCTCTTCCTTATTTCGGTCCCTTTGTATGCAACTACTAAATGTTCATCAGTCACGTGGTACATTTGGAAAATGGACTGTGAATCAGTGTTATGCTTCAGCGAAATTGACAGCCCAAATTCGTTCGCATTTTGTATCTTTATTTGGAAATAGTTTTACTTTAGCATGGGTACAACCACGGCCGAACTGGGAATAGCGATTTACCGATTCGGGAGAAAGTGTTTTTCAACCTTAAGCCCGGTCTGCCTCGGGTAATTCTATTGGTCGAAGCGTTGTAAGACGACTCGAGAAGTTAACCATTGTGTGGAATAGAAATGCAAATAGACCTCTTTGTAGGACGTAGAAGAAGAATGTCTCTTCTGATGTTTGCTCGCATCCGACCTGTTATGGTTTGTTTCGGCCAATGCCAAAGAGAAAAGGGAAATCGAACAAACCTTTATCTTTTCTAACAGACAAAATTGAATCGTCTTTTTGGTTTCATATGGTCACCAATTGCTGGTCAACTGTGCCACTGGCCAATCCGGTTCATCTCTCTGAAGTAACTTTCTCAAACGGCTTTGCCAAAAACATAATCAATGCATCGGGTTCGCAGTCGTTTTGATTTTTCACCTGGAAAATGGGTAAAACGATTCAGTAAGGGATGAACTGCAGGATTTTCCTTATGAGTGAATACATTTGTTAAATATAAGTTTGAAAATGAACTACCCTACTTCTAATTATGAAATACCAAATGTATTTTTATGTTACTCCATTTTGGTTCCCTCCAATTTGAGTGGTAGGTAACATTTGTGTAAACACATGGTCATTAGTGAATACCAAAGTACTCGTGTTTAGCTTGATTCAACTCAAAAATTTGAATCAAAGGTTATAATTAGACTTTAGGCATTTTACGTAGCTGCAAGCGCTGGTGCTTGGTAATCAGGACATTTCTTCTGGATTTTGCACACACGGCAAATGCTTTTGGTGGAAGAGACATTTGGCTTATTCGGCTGGTCAAAAGATAATTACGTCGTTCAGCTTGGACTTCAAAATTTCGCACCCTTTTTTCCAATTTTCTTGTATTTAAAAAAGGAAAGCAGAAGAGCGAATTCCCGCGCGTATATGCACACACAAGGTCTAAACACGCGTTTGTTATTTTGTAGATTCTCGTCATGTTTCTCTTTCGGTCTTGATTGTCGAATTTGCAATCTATCAAGGTTTTGGCCGAATCCGAAAGAAGATATTTGTTGCCAGTTTCAAAAACAGTTTTTTGTTTTATTTTACAACTATCCGACACAGTATGACGCTTGCATGATGTTATCACGGTCCGAAACAAATTCTGTTAAATAAACATGTATTATAAACCAGATAAATTAGAGAAAATCCAGGCCAAGTCGAGGTGGAAGACTGACCAATCAATGAATTCAACAAGTTATCTTCCAACCGTTGTTTACCACTTCAATTACAAATCATTCATCGGTACATGTATTTCCTCACAACCTGGCAAAGGCTCAAGCGGCATATCTGTCGGATGAATACATGGGCTGAAAGATTCGTAGGGTTCAAGAGTACACTAACTTCCCTTTTCAAAGGCTATTCCATAAAGCATATAAAATCTAGCCAAGTAGCTTACTAGATAAGTACTGTGATGAAGATACCGTCAAGCTTATTTCTATTAGATGTCCACTGGAACTCATTGGTCAGCAAGAAACTGAACGTTTTATTAAAAATGTCGTTGATAAATTATGACATCAGTAGACTGATCGACAAACGTCTACGCATAGCCATACGGCACACCTGCTGCGCTACCCACCTTTTCACGACCTTGCGGATTCCGAGAACGCACGATGAAATTCCGACTGCCAGTTTGCACCGAACCAAGCAGTAATCAGTAGATGTTCACCCATCTGCATGGGCAGAGCAAAACCACATCTCCCGGTGTTTGAATATATTCAAGTGTGGCTTCATAAGTCAACGATTGCTCATTTGCTGACAGTCATTTACTGAGATGAATCCAAGTGTATAAAGCATCAACAACATACAATCGGGCCAGGTAAAAACTGCGTCCCGATCCAGACAATACAATACCGTGAGCCACTAGTCATTTGGCATATCAAGCCCGATTCATGCACACAATGCAAACGGCTTCTCAGTTTGGCCCTAAACTGGCAACTGACCAACAGCTCCTAATATTGTTCACTTCGGTCGACCGTGTAAACATTCACGTTTGATTCACAGGTGTAAACGTGCGGCTGAATTGTCCTGCATAAATGCCCAAATTCACGTGTTCGGCTTTTATTTTTATCCAAATTGCGACCGAGAACATATTTTCTCCTAACCCATCATTTGTTTTCATCGGTCTCGTTAGAGCAGAGTGTGTCCTTTTTGTCGCGACCGGCTGAGTGCCTGTTCGCCATTAACAATTTTGCTAGATCGAGTGGTTAACTTTCCTATGAGTTTTTCTCAGTTACTCGGAACGGGTGAAGCATTTTTCTTGTTTTTATTCAGACTATTTTGTAACTGAGTCAAGTAAATCAAAGCCGATATCACGATTTTCTGAATTGATTAAAAAAATATCCCTGCAAAGTTCAGCACGTCAACTGACCCATCTTGATTTTCATACGCTCATAATTACGTCCTAATTGCTCTCCCGTCAAATTAATCTAGTGCTCGGATGACGTTCTACTTACTAGATATTTTAGACCCCGCATAGTTTAGAACTTTCGCCGCGCATGAAATAGTGCTTTTGTGAATTGGACCATGATTTCCAATCTCTGAAATGGTTTTTTTGTACTCTCATTTGTATCTACCTACCCTTACTGAGCGGATCAAGTCACAAAGTATGTCACACCTCTAATCAAAGTTAGTGAGCTTGTAAAACAACTAAGGGAACATCAGGCACGCTGCATTTTACTAGTAAACTGTAACGTTTGTCGTTCGTAGTAACAGGATATGAGTCGTCTTGATCAATACAAGTAGTTAAATTCAACGTTGTGACCCAGCTTCTTATTTCAGGTTCATTTTATCGCCTGTCTGTCATTCGCGCGGGACTTGGAGCGGGAATTTTTAATTTGAACTCGACCGTCTACGGATTTTGACCCCGGTGGCTGAGGATGACTGTGACGAAGACACATTCAATATCGAGAAGTAGCTTCCGTAAATTTATGCAGTACTGATTCTTTGCACACCAACAGAAGAACGAAAACACGAACATACATCTTGCGTCCACGCATATTTTAGCACCGGAACCTGACTGAAATTATCGGGAGAGCCCCTGGATGATGGATTCTTTTTATACCTATCTGGTTTGTCGTTGTGTCAGAGATTTTCTGATGAAAAACGTGTGACGCAATGATGTCTGTTTCTGTGAGGAATTCTATTCCTATCCAAATACAATGTACTTTAGATAACATACTAAGAGAAACAGCGAAATCTTTCATTACTTTCCTACTTTCTCTTTGTTCTTTGCATGGCTTGTTTAAAATCCCCCGGACTAATTGTCTGTGGCCACTGAGTTGATTCTTCCGAGATCCGAGATTAGCTGTAATCAGGATGTGTTAAAATTAGCAAGCAACCTTAATACGGTCCAACTGGTTCCACTGTAATTGCAAATCTAAGGACTTACGTGGGGAGACGCGATAACTGTCGGCCAGGTTTTCCTCACTCATATTCATCAATTTTGGCGAAATTGTCAACCAATTCATACGAATTCTTTTAGTCCTAGTTAGTAAGATTTTTATTATCTTGTGACTGATTATCATAGCGATACTTTGTCATTCATATTCATCTGTCCTATCCAATATGCAACACACTGTTTCCAAGTGTGACCAACAAAAGTTCTGCCCTCGCATCTGGTGCCTGAAATGAAGAACAAAGCAGGAAAACCCACGACCGTCTTCTAAAGTGCACTGACAGTTTGAAGTAGCCTTCGACTCTGAATCATTCTGTTCATTTCGGTCCATTTCATCGTCGCTTCTGACTAGAAAGTAGACATGTTGTTTGCAAAATTCCCTAACAAATATATATACGAAAAATAAGAATGCCGCTTCTAATCCAAAGTCTGCGTTACTAGACCGAATGCGGCCTCCGACATATTCTATTTAGATCCCATTGTTTCGTGTTTAAGAAGTCCCTTTATTGCATATTTGGAGTCTTCTTTATTAAACTGGCCACTCCTGAAGACATACTGGCAATAGCCAAAAGGTTGGTGCAAATAATGGTCAACCTCAAGACAGCCTTGTTTGCTCGTGGGTACTGGCTTCAGTCAACGTGAGCTCTTTCATCAGTTGCTTATAGCAGCTTGAGTATGATGGCTTGTTTTATGTACATCATTTTTAACTGACTTTGTTCAGGAATTACGATCACCCGAGCATATGATGTCCATGAAAATTAATTGTTCAGGGAAACCATAGTCCCAGACTACATGAACATTGCTTAATCACGCGCAATGCTAAGCACACCGCTTCACTGTTTTACCAAACCTACTGTTAGACTAATCATCTTTGGAAAATCTAATAAAACCTACTTTCAAACAGTAAAGCTCTGTATATATTTGCTTCCGACATAAAATATCGTCTTCACTTGGAAGACGTCTATCTGGTGCACTTTAAGTTATGTGGCTTGCAAAATCTAGTCACGGATATGAGCGCTGTATCATGTTGAGTTAATGCTTGATGAACGGCTCATAATCAGACCAGCTAGCAGGTTGGATGTTCAAACTGTACGACAATCATTCAGAAAATCAGATCCAAAATCTCCGACTACAGAATGCTAACAACTAATATCGACTAGATTTTGCTGCGCTTGAACTCCCACTTTGTTGGTCAAGTTTAATTGAATCCACTCTAATGGGACCAATTTCTGGCAACCTGAATCATTAATGCGAACACCACTGGGTTTGGATTGCATCGACATAGACGGTGCACATAGTTTCGTCACCAGCCAGCAAAACAACTCACTCGGTAGACTTCTTAAATGGTCAACGATGCAATTATCATAGGTAACCTTTTTTATCGCAGGATTTCAATTATGTACTGCAGTCACAGGCCAGATGGCACTAGCAGGTAAGGGTTCCTGCTGATTCGCATGTAGTTCGGTATGTGTGCATGCCCTTCCGTATCTTTGGATGGAAATTTTCGGCTACCAGTTACATTAATCAGTAATCTAGATAATTAGATAACAAATTATTTGTTCCAATTAACAAATTCATTGTAATCGTCAGCTTTTGTAGTTGTCATAATTCGTTTGGCTGACAAAAGCAAACGAGCCCAAACGTTGTAAATTGACACCCCATCGCTCTTGTCAAACTTTGAAAAGTGTGGACCGATTTCCAATATCTCTGCATTCAGAAGCTTAGCTTACAATATAAATCCAGGATATTCGACTGAATACTTAATTTTGCTGAGCTTGTAGACGTAGTTATCTTAACTCGATGCATATACAAACCATTTTTTATCGGTTACATATTGCGATGAAGTGATCATATTTCGGAAAACAATATGGGGATATTGTAGCCATTGTAACTCTGCCTGGTACACTACTTACTTTTTTGAACATTCATTTTGTTTTGTGGGTTTTCAATTAGCTCGTGCAGTACCAGTTATAACTGGCAATTAATATTACTTACGACCTTGTTTATGCAATCGATTATTTTTCTCACGCGATGTGTGGTTTCTACAGAGCTTCCGTGAAATAATACGCTGTGCGATATCAACGACTAGGTGCAGCATCATGTGATGAAGTTCTACGAACCGCTGACAGCCTACCCGGTACCGTAATGGCTAAGGCATTCGATTTAAAATCACTCCTCCCGCGTTCGCATTCCAGTTCGGGCGCGGTGAATATGCATCGCTGGTGAATCCCAATAAGGATGAAACAGGTGGGCAATTTTCCCTTGGTTTCCTGATTGCATGTTGAGCGTTGATATCATATGATGAATTGTTTCATGAAAACTCTACCTCCTACTGCTAATGTCTGTAGAGTTTATCGGACTTTTTTACTACTAAAGCATTAAGGCTAGAGCGAGTAGAAAACTGAACTGCCTTTTGCGTTCTAATCACATAATTGTGATTTAGATTTCATATTCATTCCCTTTCAAGTCCAGATTTATATTGCTAGATAGTCCTTCCACAGTCTCTGGTCCCCATTATTAGTTTGATTGATTGGTACTGGTTGTTGAAGTAGCAGACGAAATCTTTGGTGTTGGGATTTGGTTGCCGCAAATATCTGAGGTAAAAGCATGGGACTTCACCGAACGTTGTCAACACCTTGAAGTTCAAAGTGTAATCGAATATTCAATCACCATTGCTAACGCAGGCCTACCCATGACTGATTCCTCAGCTTCTCCATATGATGTGTCGAAAAAGAAGCGGAGGTAATAGGCGATCCTATGCCGGTGGTACCGTTCAATGGGGTCAAAATACAACCTTTCTGCAATACATTTTCGGTGATTAGCACGAAGGAATATGCAATACAAATGTTCTAATGGACCCGCTTGTGTATCGACATGTTGCATCAAAACTCGGAATGGTTTCAGGGATTTCCTAGTTTGGTAGTGGTTTATACGACAGACAAAATCAAAAGCTGATGGATATGTTTCCCGCGGTTTGTACTCAGCCCGGGGATTGATGAGCAAAAGATTTGCCAGTCCGCAAATTGTTCCAGGTGTATGGGTCCCAAAACAAATCACTGGGAATTTCCAGGTGTTTCACTCATACAAGACTGATATTTCCAAATTCAGGCCTTGTACTGTTAGGATTGCATACGAATGCTGAAAGCTCTATTTGATATCACGACCGGTTTAAAACAACTACTACATTGCTCCTTTCATTGTACTGCTAACCGCAATCGAGAGACTTTTTCCCAAAGGAATGCCTTTGTAATTTCAAGCCCCGTTCCACTAGAAGCGGGCGCAGCTTCACTCAGTTTAAAACTCCACCATGATTCTTTGCACAAAAAGGTCCCACTTTGTTGGGCCTTTACTTCTTCCCTTTTATTTGGTAAGCTGACATCATTGGTGTGACGGGCAAGATTTATAAGCATATGGTTTGCTGTTGCTCAACGAATAGTCAAGCATGATTGGTGATGATTGGTGGAGATATATGACGTAAAGTCCCATTGCAACTGTCGATCAGAACACATCCTGAGGCCCTCCTGTCCGTACGGAAGCAATCCTATTGACTTACGAAGACCCGGGGGGCGAAAGTAGTCGTGCGAGAACTGCATAGAACAGTTAAATTTTGGATTTGACTATGGTGCACTGCTCCAACGGAGTTCTGCGGCATTTTCTGCACTTCGCCTTGTTAATTGAACCAAGGCAAGTTCTAGGTCATCAATGATGTCGCAGCCATGGGCATTCGTGACGCTCTTTTGTGATAGCGCAAACCGAACTTCTTTTCATGTATTTAAACAATGAAATAGATTAAAACGGATTATGGTAGCCTTTCGGGACAGAAGGAGGAAACAATCATCTAAAACACTTTGTTCCTGCAAGCGCCCAGATTATTCTTATCAGATTATGCTGGATTTAGTCGGGAAAGATTAGTGTTCTGTTAGCAACAGTTCAAGCAACAAAGTACAATATTTCAAAAGCAATGTTATTGTAGGAATTCTGGCTACTGGAATATACTTCCGATGAATGCATACAGTGAAATAATCTGAATTTGCAACCGGCGGTTCGCTTTGCAGTTAACAGTAATCCAGTGGATAGCGGCATCAGATTTGCTGCTTTTTTGTACGATTACTCAAGTACGCAAAGCAGTTGCTACACTGTAGAACCAGATTTAATTATTCATAGCAAATTTTATCCGCTAATTCTCGAAAAGCTCCTAGCACAAAGGTACCCGAACTACAGACATTTCGTGATCACTCAAATCATATGGTTCTCATTGGGTATTTGAGGGTGATTATGGCGGGCATGATAAAACTCTCATCAAAATACCGGAGTTCGGAAAGCAAATGCTTTTGGCTACCAGACTGAGTTCACAGGTAGACGTTGCGCTTGAAAACGAACCGATGTTTTTCACTGTCCAAAGGTGTGTGCTTTTAAGCAGCTTTGACCACCGCGTTTCGACAGACTGTTTAAGCGTGCTCAAGAAGACCAACGGGCACAAATTGTTAGGAGACCGCTCACAAATGTTTGGCATTCGAACTAGGCTCCTATGAACTTGGAAACTTCGAAGTTCCTTGTTGCCACAACTGTTTTTTGCAAGGTCAGCATTATATTTTAGATATAAGTTGCCTTTTTTCATGATTTTAACGGTAGATATGAGTGATAATATTTTGCGACTTGTTATTGAAACGAGTTTATGTAGGATTCCGTTACGCGCTGAAGCCGCGTGGTTGCCTAGGATGGCTCGATCACAACACGCACTCTAATGGAATCCCCATCAATAAACACCAAAGATTATTTCAGAGACTTATTAAGCAAATACCTACCTTGATATTTTTAATTTGGGTAGATTGTTTCTACTTTAACTTCTTCGTGCACGTATCTACAAGTAAGGATTTGTAGGAGAAGGAGCAATTCGAACAACCAACGGCGTAATTTCACAGCACGTGACTGTTTGTGGTCACCCGATAGATCAGTCGCAGTCATCAGACCGATCCTAGCTATTCTCAAATTTCAGACCGACGAAATACGTGAACACTTCCTCAAGACATCCAACTCTACCGCAATTCTGCTGTTGAAACTGGAGTACGCAATCTCATTTAGCCGCTGATGTGGTCTTGGCTATGTTCTCCCCAGTCCTATCTACACAGGCTCACTGATCCGTCGCTTTTCCTACTATTTCATTGCCTACTTAAAATGTACTATTTTCATTTCTGTCTTTCTCTTCACTTTAATTCCATATTTCACATATAACTTCAGTTTACACCAATGTTGTCAGAATCATTTGCATTAAGTAGGAAATTACCTCGGATAATTATTCATTCACCGGAAACTGTCATTGCATATCTTCAGTTCGGTATTCAAAACTGTATATGTAAATGCCTGAGATGAATATATCGCAATGAATTTCTTTCTTATTACTTGAATAAACAAGGATGCCCCGAAGCCTAAAACCGATCTACCGGTCACTGTTACTTGCCAGGTAAACGTATGAAGTACTTCGCTGTCAATTCATCCTCATAACTGGAAGCTGGCATTCTAAGCTGTCATCAGCAGCCTAGTTGCATGATAGAAATATTACCGACTGTCCACGTGCATACTGTTGAATGAAAATAAGCCATCCCACGCTCCTGTGACCATCATTCTCTGAAACGGCAGTGTGCAACCCAAATTGAATGACCATTCACCAGAGGAATGATTACAAAAGTGATGGATCGACCCACTCAGTCCCGTAAGAGGAGAATGATGTTTTGGTCACAGTGAACTCAGTGCTCAAAACTTCAGCCACGCGACTAAAAGCACTTGCTAATAAAGATGGTTAGTTTTGGTCACGTTCGCAATTCCATGGACTATTGAGGTGAACAGTCAAAAGAAGCATGAGTCCAATCACAGATAAACTACTCTTTATCGCTGACATCCTAAGAGTACTAGTTTATGACAAAAAAACGTGCAGTTCATTGCTGTTTAGAAACGAGTAACTTCAAGCAACATCAATTACTGTTTCTGAAAGTTGGACTAACTGCTTATGTTAAGGCTAAAATTTGTACATTTATGGAATGGTCATCCGGAATTGCAAATTAGAGAAAGTTTTTGCAGGTAAACCATGAGAACTTCGCTGCCCCAATTGTCTCAACCGCTTTTTGCTGACACCATCGCATCTGTCGTGAGTAGATGACCAACTAATTCAGTTTTTGCCTACCAAAACGTTGTTTGGGCCTAGGTCCAAACCAAAAAAGTCAGAGTTGAGAAATTGAACGTTGAATTCACCTCGTTATTTTGCTGTGCATCATTACGCGAAATAACCATTGAACCAGTCATTTTGCGTCGTCAGCGTTGAAAAATCATGTCCAACAACGTAACTGGCGCAGACGAATTGCCCCCTATAATTCCTAAGGACTGCACACAAATCTTTAATAACTGCCCGACGAATGAAAAACTTCACCGACACATGAAACCATTCTCGGGAGCAGAATTGAATTGAAGAACTATCGCCCACCTGTCTACATATTATGGATGTTAAAACCGCTTGAAAAGCTACCTCGACCACGGAATATCACCAAAGATTTTGAATACCATGTATTGATCCACATTTTATGCTGTTGTGACCATTACAGTCCTCCCAGTGGGTCCGATTCTAAGTAAAAGTGAGAAACTATCAGAGTGTCATTCTCGTAGGAAAAAATCACTATCAACGGTTTTGCTCGGCCACTGTCGGTTCATCTTTTCTCCACCCTCAACTCTCGCATTCTATCACAGTAAGCATCGTTCAAGACATTAAAGCTTATAGTAGGATGACGACGAACCAAATCAACCGGAAACTGAACAGATCTGTAAATCGTAACCAAAAATATGAAAAGAGTTGTTAAAATTCTGGAGGCACCTAGGAGACATTCACGAGATCGACAAGAACCATAGGATGAGTTCTGTAAAATAAATGGATTCCTCTTATGAGTCACACTTGAAATCAAACTATTCACCCGAGTGGGTTCTTGTTATCATAGTTATAGGAATCAAATGATTTCGGTTCAGTTACCGACTAACTGAAGTATTACTAGGCAACAATATTCCTTTGGTAGCAATCTGAATAATACCATGTTCACTTCACTATCGGTCATTTAGTTGGAAAACATACCTGTTTTTTTGTTGATAAAACCTAATGGAGAGAAACACACTTATCCAATGACTTCCTGCTGATGCCTTTACACTTACGCGTATTAGTAACAGATAAAGCGGATTATGATGCCTTTTTAAGTAAACGGGTGGACTCAAATGAAGATGTGGATGCTGAGTGACGGTGTCGAATTAGTTACTGTTTTCACGAAACTGCTTTCAGCTTAAGCAATCTATTAACAATGTACCCATTAAATCATTCTTAGACCACAGAAGTCTAATTGCCTGTATCGGTTTGTAATGGGTAAACACACTGATTTGTGACACGACTGGTCATCGATTGTGTGGTTGTTGACAATGGCGCCTAGCTTTCTATTGGGTAAATACAAATATTATTGCCAAGTTGATTCTACCGGTTTGAATCGTGCGAGCATTACCCGACGATGTAAGTAGGCGATAACGTCATACCGTAGACACCCAACTGGGTTCCAGAAGCAGATGTGCTACCTTCCAGACAAAAACGTGGACAGCTTATAGCAAAACAGTTACACTCGTGTAGTGGCACTGAATATTTAGGTGAATGCCTTTTAGTAACCTTCTAGTAGTCCATCTAACTGAAAGTCTAACGAAATGTCCGAGTTTTCCACATTGTTGTTTTCTGAACATACAAATCAGAATCGCAGAAAAAGAATGAATATTGCCGGTTCAGTTCTCCCAGATACGGAGAATTTAAGGTTCTTGTACAAGAGCTGAGCATACGATCATTTCTTAAGGAATGCACAGCGAGAATAAAATGGCACGTGGAAAGCGCTAGTTTGTTTTTCACACAGCGCTACTGAAAATATCTCAGTAGACAGCAACATTTTCACAATTTCTAGTTCTGTCGCTTTTTCCGTGTCCATCCTTTTTACCGTATATTGCAAATGTGAACTGCACCCTTTCTGTTTAAAACAAGGAAAATAAAGCTTATTGTGCAGAATAGAAGATGGGTAAATTTGAACAAATAATGCGATTTCCTTTGAGCTTTGGGAATATTTGACAAATTAGAATTAGTCTAGTATAGGCACCGAATAAAGTAGTAGTACTAACAGTTCTGTTAAATGTGAACCTTCAGGGATACCTCTGGCGGATTTTGCTTCTGATGGTCTAAAAATAGCGCAAATTTCTGTTATACTTTGTCAGTTAAGTCCAACCGCTACTTAAATGTTAATATCGCGCACATCGAGATTATTCATGGTTGATAGTGCTACGTCAACCATACCGAGGCCTTTTACGTCTGATTAATCGACGTTTCTGCCCGATTATTCGTTATAGAACATACAACTGACTTCGAATAGGTGATTTTAGAAGTTCCGCATGTACACGGTCCACCGTAAGGAGCTGAGAATTATTTCAAAACATTCAAAGTGATTCCGGAAATTTTCGATCACTTCAAGGCTGGTAATTCTCTAGTTACTGTTTGAAAAAGCACCCTCTATTATTACGGGCCATCCATTGCCCCAGAAACTCATGGAGTTAGAATACGTGGATAAATAAAACTTTTTGCTACTCATTTCTTAGGCGACCAATTTCGGAAATTTGAACAGATTAAGATTTTTCCCTCTGCAGAAGATGTTTCCGGGCAATGTCTGTGAAACCGTTTTATGCCGTTGACTTCAAACGGCACGTCGTAGTTTCAGTCTCGTATGGGACACTAATTCATGACCTTTCGATTCTCAAGATCATTTTCTTTGAGTCTCTGGAAGAGCTCACAGGTTCTGAGAGTAATTTCAAATGCTAATATTTTGACCGAATACAAGCATCACATTTCCCCTTGTTCAACTCATCTAGCAAAACCTTACCCCTTTTAGATGCAGAGTCCTTTTTTATCACCAAACTGATTCCGTATCGGTGACTTGGAAATCCGACTCCGTTGAACTTTCCGTTGATTTTGCGAGATGTCATTTTTCGTCCCCATACCAATTCTGGAGAATAGTGCTAAAAATAAGTTGAAGGAAGACATATTTAAGAGATACGTCCCAAATTGCGGACAAATTTCTTTCAGTCTCCAAGTGATATACGGCTATGATACTCATACCTCTTTTGTTGTGATCAATCAAATTCTGACTTGGATCACAAAAGCAAAACTGTTGATTCTAAACACCATGCTTAGGTAGATCATATTTCCACTTGTGTACTTACTTGTAGCCCTTGTGATTCCAGTAGTTTAGTTTTGCAAACATTAGTCTTTCTCTATGCAACAACAGTTTGCTGAACGCTCGTAGCTCGGAGTGCGAGAATTCCGGGCAAAAACAGTAGCGGAATATTACGAATATCTTACGATCATGATCGCCTCCATTTTACGGATTTTGTAGCGGGGATAATTTCAATAACACATTTGGGAGTTTGTTTTTTTTTCAAAAACTGCTGATTTTCACGAATATTTTGAGGATCGGGTATGTATGGATGCAGGCAGATCCCGAGCCTTGGATGTGTCCTATACTCAAAGCAATCATCTTAAAATAGTTTCCATAAAGTTTGCATTAGATTTTCCAAATCTCTAAACCACGTATCAGACGTCAGTCAGTGACTGTGCGCCTGACAGTTAATGGACCTAAAGTGCATGTTGATTGCTTCATATCCTTCGATGCTTTCCAGTGCTACAATTTCCCTAATGATGTGGCCGCTTGAGTTGCAATAATTTGAGAACTCATGATATAGTTACACAATTTCCCTTTGACCCTAGGAATATATTCGCTGCATGCGGACATAATTCTTATTGTCATCAGTGGTTCCCAGGGTAGTCATCATCATTGGCATCATCGTTCAGCATTAAACAGCAAGGCAAGCTTCATTGAACAGTGCCTTTTCCCCAAGGTTACATATGTCTCATTCCACGTTACCACGCCATCTGATGACCTCCAGGTGGCTTCTTCTATTCCTTCGGATGAATACAAAATAGGGCACGGTATGGTAGACGAATGTTTGCCATACGCAACACGTGACTCAACCAGCGCAATCTACTAAGTTTCATACGCAAAACAAGGTATTCTGAGGGCTGCCACCTAGCATTAAATTCCTGATCCCCACATTACTCACTTAGTCAATCCATCCAATCCTAGCGGCAATGCGTAGGCATCGATAATCGCAAACCTTTAACCGAAAAAATCACCCACATGTATACCCCATGTCTCGCAACCGTATAACAGAACTGAGCGCACTGTAGCACAGTACGCACAACACCTTTCAACTTCCGTGAAATATCAGGCCAATGTCGCAGGTACTTCAGTCCAGCGTAAGCCCCTCGAGTTTTGGATATGCGCTTGTTTACCTCTACCGCCTAAATATCATCGTTCGACACACAGCTACCAAGGTAGGCGAAACGGTCTACAATCGTCAGCTCCTCTCCATCCAGTACTGTGGTCCGACACTTTACATTTTGAAGATGCAAAGTTCATGCCAAGGCGAGCAACCGATCTCGACAGTCTATCCAGTGCGTATTGCGCATGGTCCGCAGACTCGAACAGGCACACGACGTCGTCTGTGTAATCTCGGTCGCAGCTTTCCTCCATCTCCCAGTTCGACTCCTAAATCCCGGAGATCTCCTAAAGAATATTCCATCACCTCATCCACGACGAAGTTGAACAGGAATGGAGGGATGGGACACCCTTGTCGAACGCCACTAGTCGTTTCGAATGAACGTGACAGTTCACCATATACCCTAACGCGACCATAGGTATGTCATCACAATGCTCGCAACAGGTTTACAAACCTCGTTGGCATACCCTTCCGGTGGAGGGCACTGAGTAGTGCTCGTCGATCCACGGAGTCGAAAGCACCTTCCAGGTTCAGAAAGACTACGATCGTAGAGCGCCGGTGCGTGTGGCGCGTTTCGAGTATCTGTCGAACAGTGGATATTTGGTCGTCGCAACCTCGACCTGGCCGAAATCCGGCCTGTTTTTCTCGGACATTACTCCCGCGAATCGGTGTCAAACGGCGCAGCATTATCGAAGCTAACACCTTAGTAACTATCGGAATTAAACTAATCCCACGATGATTGCTATAGTCACTATGTGTGCCCTTCTAGAAGATGGATACAATTCGTGACTCGCCCCACAATGACAGAATAGACTCGTTCCAAATATCATGAAGCAAGGAGGTAAGTGACTTCAACAAATCTTCTTCACCCACTTTGAAAAGAATTGGTCGGGTCCGGCTGCTTTTCCCCTCTTCAGAGGTCAAATATTTGACTGCACTTCCACTTCCGTTGGGGGGCGACAGACACGTCCCAAGGATTCGCAGCTCCAGACGTCGGATTAAGTACGTTAGCGTTAACTGAACATTGAACTGCTCTGCCCAACGGTCCAGTCTTTGCTGTCTACCATGGATGAGCTCTCCAGTCCTATCGCACACGACTTCACTAACCGAAGTTCGCCGCCCACCGCTGTCGCGTATAAGCTTAAACAGTCTTTGACTGTTACCTGAAGCGGACGCCACTTCCATCTCTTTGGCTGCCTTAACCCACCAGCTTTCGCGGTCATTCGTAAGGCTTATGGTCAACTGACGCTGCAACTGCTGACGCATCTTATTCATTTCCTTGCAGTTAGGCAGCTCGCGTTTTTGCTCCATTAGACCCAGCAACCCTTGCGAGATCCAGTGTCTTGGATGAACGCTAGATCTAGGACCACAGGCGAAATCTGCTGCCAAACAAATCGCCTGCTTAATTTGATCCCACTGCATGTCTACTTTGCTGCTCGTTGGAGTTCTTAGTTCTTCGGATAGTTTCTGTTCATAGCTGTTGCTACCAGCCGAAACACATGAACGTTCGACAGCCAGTCGGGCTTGAGGATGCGTCGATGACCGTCGAGCTGCGGCAAAATCGCACTAAAACTTACACATGGTCCGATTCGACGTACGTGGCCCAGTATGATCTACAGTTCTAGACAAAACCGCGCCAACGGTAGCTAACAGCGATATAGTCAATCTGACTCAAAGTACCTGTCGAGTCAGAACGCCATGCCGCTATGCGATGCCAACTGCCTCCGAAATTCGTTTTAGATAGGAATATGTTACTGCTCAAACAGAATGGGATAAGTCTTTCCCCGTTGTCTGTTCGCTATGCAGGCAAGGCGCATCGCCCGCCTAAACAGGACTCCGATGTACTCAGTTTTCCAACTTGTGCGATAAACTCAACTGCCACCACTACAATGTCAGAGCGTTTGCTCTTCCGAACAAGTGTGACGAGGTCATCGTAAAACTCGTTTTTCTCCATGTCAGTGCTGCAGTCTGTTGGAGCGCATGCCGAGATGACAAAGAAACTGCGCTTAACGCTACTATCCTCCCGGACACCCACTGATCCCTGCAGTCTCATGGCGCACAAGAGACGGTTGATTGGAATCCATTCTAAAAGGGCTGCTTCGGTCTGCTCACTCAAAACTATTCCTACACTGCGTTGACCCAGAGCTTTAGCTGTTTCGTCTCCTGAATTGTGAAGGGAAACCTTGACGAGACGTTTGGCGCAGTTAGTTGAATTGTTCTAATCGAATCCTGAATTCGTGTTTCACTCATGCAGCAGCAGACATCAGTCTACTGTCAGAGCCAAACACTCCTGTTGGTCAGTCTGCATTAAAGTACGCATATTAAAGGAACCCAGATTCAGAGGCTGACGAGGCTTGAGAAAATGTGAGCTAGCAGACTGAAAACCACCTACTACACTATTTGACAATGAACCATTGCGAGTATCGGGCGTGTGATCAATGGGGACACTATGGGTGAGCAGTAGCGGCAAACAGATTCGTTTGGAGACAGAATAGAAGAGAAGGGACTCAGGGTGTTGATTACTTGTTTATCCGACTATCCTATCCGAATATTCCTACTCGGCTGTCGTAACCCTCTAGGCTATTTTATAGACGTGCTAAATGTCTCTCTCAAAAGACTTATTATTCACCCCAAACAGATCCATTTTGGACGATGTTGCCTTCCTCATTTACTACCCTTTTCAAGTCCTTAAACTCAGCGATGAAATCTGGGCATTGCGTCTTTTTAAACTATTCGTCGGCATTTGATTCACTTCCACGGTCTCTTCTGCATCACAAACTGGAGACATTTGATTGTTCCAGGCCTTTGTTACTATGGCTGTCTGATTACTTTTCTAACCAAACCCAGTGCACAAGAATGGATGGTAAAGTTTGGGAACCGTTGAGCAACAACTCAGCTGTGCTTCAGGGTTCTACTTTCTTGAGAGAGTTCACTATTTGATATCAACATGCAACTCACCATTAAGAAACCATGGAATCACTGTACAGCTATTTCATTCTTGTTAGGAATCAACAAGGATGTACTCCGCGTCCATGGATTCTTAGTGGCGAGTTGACCGTTGATATCACATGGTGAATTGTTTGACGAAAACATCAAGTCCCCTACTGGCAACAGCTTGCATTTCGATTAGTCATTGTATATTTCCAGGTACCCAAAACCGTTTTTGGTAAACTTGGGGATCACGTGCAGACACATTTCTTGACAATATAATGAGTATCTGATATCACTCACCATCATTTCCCGGTGCAATACTATAAGAATACTTGCTGAAATTGGCAATAAAGGCTCATATTACTGCCCAACGTGTGGGAAAATCAATGTTCAGGGTAAGCTGACCTTTCCTTACTCTCGATCCGTTCTTTGGGACCGGTTTAGAAGGTTAAAAGGGGGAACCATTTGATCTATAAAATTCATCGTCTTCATGCCCCAATTTAAAGGAAGATCATAGACCCGATAGGGCTTCAATAAACAAGAACAAAATTCTGGATGAGACAAACAGTATTCACAAACCGGAAATTATGGTTTGCCATTTGCACGAACACATTGGGGACGAATCCATGACGGATGCGAAACCGAACAAATGGATTTTGGAAAACGGGTTCGAAACAAATGACCTTCACGAAAAAGCCATCGTGAAAGAACGCAAACCCACTGGACTGCGTCTTTATCCGGGAGTTCATGTTTATCACCGTCAGCTGTGAGTCAAAGTTATCACGACGACTGTTTAGCATAGTGACGACAGGTTTTTGTGAGTCCGTGTAAAAATCCAGCTGCCAGTTCAGCCTCTGTTCTGCCGAATGTAGACCGTAAACCAATCTCGAAGACATTATGAAGTACGGTCGTTCCGTGGGTATTGTGATTTCGTATTTGCATTTGAAACCTGGAGCAAATTTGATCGAATAACTCTGCATCTTTGACAGAATTGGGAAGTTTTACCAATGCACTGAACTGCATTCCAGTACCTACATTCTCCGGTGCTGTACTGAGAAAACCCCATTTTATACTACGGCTGAAACAAATGCGAGTGTCCAGCCAGTGCATTAATTTACTTGCACGTGCGTAGACCAAATTCGGTTGCTTGCCTGTCCAATCCACGCAGATTACCTTCAAATGGTCTTCGCCATTAATTTGAACTACCAGGTCGCAATCGCGATGAATCTCCGGAGCCACGTAAATGGCCCTGCCCTCCGGCCAGAATCGATAGACACCACTCACTTTCCTGACAGCAGACTTACGTGGCATCAGCAAATTCTTCTTTAAAAGGACTTTATGTAATGCTGGATGCTTGTCTCGAAATTCGTGCAATGAATACCAACTGCCGATGCCTTCTTCTCTCCACGATAAAAGTGCTTCTCTGCATATATTTTCTATGACTAAATAGTCATTCAGTGACATCACAGGGGGGAATCCGTAGCCGGTTATATTTCGAACGAATCGAACTCGGTAACTGATTACGTTCGGTAAAATTACTTTTGACTGAAGGAAGGATGATAATTGATAATCTGGTATCTGCTGGAGTTTCAGCTTTGATATAGAGTTTATTGCTTTTAAGACCGGATCAAAAAAGCAAGCGTAGAGGTGATAAGCATCCGGATCCGAAGCTCTTGGATAAAGGTATGTTGAACAATAGGCCGTCGGACGAATGCAGTGTGCAAGAGTCCCTTCATAGAGAGTGACCTTTTCACGCAATTTGTCAATAATTTTATCCGTTAGATACAACTTCGTATAGTTTACTATGTACTTTGGCGTGTTCATAATCTTTCTATACAAGAAGTCGACACTTTCAACTGGCTGGATATCTTTTCTGATAGCACTGGGGATAGATTTTGCAAGTTCCGACGCAATCGTGCGTAACTCCTTGATGCCAGCAACAACCTGTTTCAGACGATTCCGGCGGCGATCCTCACAAATATCATTTTTGGTAAAAACGACAATGTGTTCCCACTTCTGCCGACCACTGAATGTGTTTCGCTTTGGAACTGCAATCACTCCTAAGCCAAATTCACCAAGTCCTAGAGCATCAGACATATCTTCCATGCCGCAGGCTAATAGACGGCCAATTTCTCGAGTCCTTATATGCATGCGAATCGAGTCTCCCAAATCGGTACTCACTTCTCGATCTTTCGGGACAATAATTCTCTTCTTCTTTTTCGTGTACAGGGCTCCTTTTCTGCAAATTTCGGACATCAATGCATCCGCTTGAGTATAAGTTGCACCCAGCCGACCATCCTTAGAACTGACGATAACTTGTAAATGATAGTCGTAGTTGATGAGACCGCCAACAACCAGTTTTGCGGGATCAAGTTTCCAAGCTACAACCTTCTTATAATCGGGGCCTGAGGCTTCTGTGCGCACATGGTCCAGCCACTCTCTGGGTGGTTTAACAGCTTGTGGTCCTCGGGTGAATACATACGCGCCGCCGCACGCCCTTTTACGACAACTTCCTAATATGGAATGACATTTGTGTAGTTGAACCAACTTTCGATGATCCGGATACTTTTCCGCTGATCCCAATTCCAAATTTATATCGGGAACGATCGGCTTCCCATTTTCCATAGTCTCAGAATCTCCACCTTCTGGGATACATGGACCACTGCCACTGCTGACCAGTGGGCTTTTCTTACTTCTTTGAATTCCTGCTAAAAATCGCATACTAACGGCACTCTGTAATTTACGATCCAGTAAGTTAAAGACCATTCGCGACTCGGAACACGTTAGACAAGACGGTGGAGCCACACATTCTAAATTGCGGCGAATAAGCACTTCCACATAGGTGCAGTAAAATGTACTTTGCGCAACCGAACTTGGACAGGTCTCGCCTGCCGTAAGTAAGTCTTGGTTAGATAGTGTTTTCCCTTCCAAACTGTTCACGTCTACTTGCACCAGTCCTCTTGCTTTGGTGCTTTTAATCGACCTGCAAGAAGCATACGGCGTGGGTGGTCGTAAATGCTCAAATGGAACGAATTTCACCGGCTTTGGAATCGGACGTTGCCCAATGCGAAGTGGTGCTAACCTTTCCGAGCTATCTGGGGTAAACCGATTGTGTGCGCGAGAAAAAGGAGAGACAGAAAGTCGCAATATGTTATCCGTTTTTAATAAACTGTTTGCAAACGATTTTGATAACTGAGAATTCCAGCTTACTTCACGAAACTCTTGAGTGAGGCCCCAGCGAAGACTCACTGGAGGCCCCTCACTACCGACTGGGTGGGATATTAGTACGAAATTTAGAGAGGAATTGGGCAAATATGCAATATCCCCTTTCGTTCTTCTTATTGTCTGGGTTGATTTATGCTTGATCAATTGCCTCCTCAATCTCATGGATCCACATCTACCACAACGTATTTGTTGGTCCGATGAGCCAGATGAAGATGGATCAGGGTAAAAAGAAGTGGGTAGATGGATTGGAGAGTACTGAACTAACATACTGGTTGTGCACTGTCTCGGATATTCAGTAAAATCCGCATTTACGGAATTGCATGGAGGTTTTATTTTGTTTGAATTTTCACCATGCCAGCTGATTTCATTCAGAGTCTGCGAAAACAACGGTGGCTCATCTAACAATGGCAACATGCATAGGTCGTTGACATGAGAAGTTCTATCCGTAATTGACACGATCCTGCTAGAGAAACTAACTGTATCTTTTAATTTTTCGAGGGGACATGTTCGACTGTCTACTTTACTTGAGTTTTTCTTAAGCGGATCATGCAAATTTGAAATCGAGTAGTCCATCTTAGAACTGCGAAGGCTGGTGTTCACAGCGGAACGGCAGGTCGGTTCCAAACATCTCGGCGAAGCAACGTTAAAACGAACTGGTGATGGGAAATTTGGAGTACTACATGGTTCTGAAATTGGTGTCATATCTTTTTCAAATTGTGTCCAACGTATCTCTCGAGTGGTTGATGTGTAGCCCGCACGAGCATCTTCTCCGTACAAAGATTTGGAGCAACAAATGGGAGGATATCCTTCCGAGCTAATTTGTAGGGAAAACCGAGTAGGGACGGGTGGACGAAAATGTTCACTGTCGTTAGGATAAGTCCTTGCGCATCCTTCATCCTCTTCATACAATGTCCACCGTAGACCGGCTGTAGTAGAAGTTGGGCCTGGAGGGTCATTAATTAGCATAGTAGTACTAGCATCCGGAATTGTAGGTACACCATGTGTATTTCGGATGGAACTACAAGAATCAAGTGTTCGAATGTCGACGGCCGAATCACTTCTGCTTGGAAGGTCTCCCACATGATTTAAGCTTGCCAGCTGGTGTCCAGGATTATCATGAAATGTCAATAGACATTTATTTTCTGTGCTTAGACGCGAATTCAAGCAGCTGGCTCGCTCAACTTGTTTACAAATCCCACTCTCTTGAAGCAGTTCATTAGGCATTGATCCTTTCATATTATTTATAGTCCGGTGAAAGTATTCGAAATCTCCGCTATGACTGAAATTTGGTATTTCTTCTTCCATTGGACAGAACAACAAAGCTACACGTTGATTTTGGCGTTGTGACTTCTCTTCGCTCATCGTGCAATGAGTGGCGCTAAGCATGGCTTGAGGACCGACTTCCGATGGTCCTGTGCTTGTCAAACTGGACTGAAATGTATCATCATCGCTTTTATCTGGATAAATCTGGTTGCTCTTTGATTTCTGATCACAAATTGCCACACACTGTCTACTAGAACAAACTGTACACCCGAAGATCCTATCAAGACACATTTCTTACAGGTGCAATTTTCTTTGGAAGCTTCAGTTCACCAAGTATTTTGACAAATTTTCCGACTTCTTAAAACTCACCATTGCACATCTTTCTGCGGTGTTAAACCCCATTCTAATCTTGATATAGTCAGAGATTATTGATCATTAAATTTGAAGGTCGACCTGATAGGCACGTGGCATTTTATAATCTCTGTGTAAATCAAAGTTGGCTGCGATCTTTTGTTCTGGTTGTTTATTAATTGTTTCTCGCTAAAGAAGTGCACATAACTGATTTATCTAGTGGTTTCCTGATTTTGGCCAAGTAGGAATCCTAGCTAAATACAAAGGTATCACTTAAACTCCAGAGTAATGCTCTAACCTCAACATTTTCAAATAATAGATCTAAAACTCATCGTCCCTCTCTCATTCGGTTGAACAGCGTCTTCATTATTGAGTATGAAATAAGTAACAGACTGGGTATTAAAGACCACTCTGGGCAAATGGATAGTCATAAGTTGTAACGTACTTACTTTCCGTATTGCCTTCACTTAAATACTTGATACACATTTGATGTATTTTTCACGTTTTACTTCACCTATTTGGGCCTTTTTTGCGTTAGTCTTGACTTTACTCATTCCTATCCATTGCCGCAAGAATGACAGCGGACGGACATCCACCTTTTTCAATTTAGGCACTTATCCCGTCACGTTTATCTTACCGATCATGATCACTGTAAGCCTGGGTTACATCCGACATATTGGAGAGCTTTCATATTCGCGCTAATTAGATGTTACTTAAATACCTGTGAGCAGTGTGTGGAATTGGCTTCTTTATGCTTGACTAAACGTACCTTGGACTCATACTTCGAGAACAGATCTCACGTCATCCAGCCAACCTTACTCTCTAGTAGTTCCAGATTCGAGTATTGCTGTCACTACAGCTCAGCAATGGTACAGATCTTCCCTCTCACTCAGGATCTGAACCCGAGCTCTTCACATGAAAGGCATATAATTCTTTCTTACTGGTACCTCTCGAACAGACCGAACTAAATTACCGACATAAGTTTGTTAAAATATCGTCCTCAGTCAAATTCAGCAGTGCCCGAAATCCTCGAAGGGAGTCAAGGCACATGTCCTGTTAACTCCATCTGAATCACATATCCACCAAGGCCAGTTAATCATTTTGTATCGCCATATCGAGCTTAGTATAAACTCCTACTATGCAGACATGGCTGAACTCTCAGCAAACTTATTCAGCTTTATGAATCTGCTCGCTTATCTATTAGAATCTTATTTGACTTTACTGGTATTGCCAAGCCACTATACAAACTCCGACTGCTACCCACCACAGCTTAAAATGAATTATTGGGCTTTTGGCAGATTATTTGATGCTTGGTACAAATTTTTACAATTCATGATTCGGAGATGGATTTAACCAAATTCCGTGTCGCAGAGTTTGCTCTTGGATAAAGGCATTAGTGTCTACATATTACTTATCATTACCTAAGTGCGATCAAAATCGAGAGCACAGAAGTGGTATCCTTTGCACTGAATAGCCTGATCAAGTTGTTGTGCATGCCAATAGCGTACCAAATCCATTGACGCTGGCCTCTTGAAATTAACGTTAGGTAAACTAATTGTTTTCTATGGTTCATAGTCATTTTCGGCGGTTAATCACATTGGGAACGATAGAGGAGGCGGTCCTGATGCGAAAATATTTTTCCACCCAATGCAGCATTAAAAAATTCCGTTCCTTTAATTATACTAAACCACTCTAATAAGACCACTATGATACAATTTAGTCTCCAATAATGCACCTGAACATGCCTCTATTAGGATGCATTCGTGAACGCATCTGCATACTGAAATATACATTGGATTTTCCGTAGTGTACATTGGCGCTTACATCTCTGTCTTAACTTACTCATTTCCCTTCATACACATCCGAATACATATCCACAAGTATTTGAACAGGTAGAGCGATACTGTTGGTAAAGTTGAAATTATGATGTAAGCCCAAGATTTGCGGAGCAGTGAAACACGAAATCGACTCATAGTTTTCGCCGTTTGTCACCTGACACTGCTCTGCGTGACGTCGGAATTCACATGGTCTTTGGCCCAGGCGCTACTATTATCGTTAGTGTTCAGACAAGTATAATGAAGCAATCTTTGCAAGTGATTTTGGAAAAGCTGTCGCAAATTCCCACTACCTCTTTGATTGCTTTCTAATGACCGTAACTGACTTGTATACCCATACGTCCCGGCAATTTTTATACTACATTGAAAGTTAACGGCAAACTGCAAAGAATCTGGGGGGACTACCTTGTTTCCCTAAATCCAGGACCTCTTCGACCAAGGTAGACCAGAAAAGCGAATATTGTGCCATCTAGACTTGAAGATCCTGTTGATATTCGTGACTGGATCTGAGGGACGCGTAGTTTCAGATGTTCCAAATCTTCATTGCTGGGAGATAACTGCTATTAACAATCGTTTTGGTTTTCGTCGTTATGAAGTTTTGCTTTTTGGACTGAGCCCTTCCCCTGTGTCTTTTCAACCGGTGGTAAATATCGTTGTCTAAGGTCTAAATGCTCTCGGGAACTTTCAAGTGGACGTAGAATCTTGCGACCCCAAAGTGTCAACTCACGATCAAAGAATCTGTTCACTAGTGTGACACTTTCATGGAGTAATATTGCCGTTAATCCATTCGAATACAATTTAGCTTGAAATTAAGTTACATCTTTTGGTTTCCCGATTTCGAAAAATGTCCATAAGCCTAATGCGGGTGAATTGATCTAGTTGGTTGATTCTCCACGGAATTATCCGCAATTTTCTCCAAAGTTTTCAAAAACAAAATAACCCACATTTGACCCAGTATTTTTCGTTGGTCTGCCTTAGATGAACACATGTGCGTTATTTACAAATCATATTACGTTTATGTTCAGCAGGAAATATTTCGACTGATGTAAAAGGTGTTAAATACATTGGTATTGGTACATTCTTAAAACAGGACGGTTGGTCAGTTTATGGTGTTTCGCGCGGGACTGCCAACACTCTGCAGGGCAACTCACAAATACAAAGCAAAACTTCATAGGTAAATTGATCCGATCGGCTAAACGAAAAGTAAAAGCGGCTCTCTGAATTCACGATTTCCTCAGACATTTAAGCATTAAGTTACACTACTACCCAAAGAATCAAGGCAAAAACAAGCCACGGCTAAGATGGAGCAGTGCCATATAGCAGGTGGCGCAGGCCTGTGATATCCGGTAAAAATGCCAAAAATTCAGTCGAGCTCTAATTGTCAGTGCAGTTGCGTACTTGTTCGGGTTGTTCCGCATATATATAGGGTTGCCGTTGCAACGGCAATAGTATTTTCTTGACCCAGGATCCCAACGTTATCCGGATATAATCTGTGACCCTGGAGTTTGTTGGCGGATATAAGGAGAATGTGCAGTGCCTTGTCGCTAGCTTGCGTTCGTACATTCGAACAGTCAATTTTCTCCCAGTTTGACCGGTATAGCACTTGTCGCTGTCCGTGCGCTTGTCTTTGCAAACGGCGTTTGTTCTTTCCTCACTTTAAAGCCGCCGCTTTGGTTTTGATGTAAGTGTGCTCAACTTTTGGGACGGTCTATAAGCAACCGTGGTTTCTTGAGGTTGGAGTAGGCTTGTGGTTAATTCAGATGCATTTTTGATGTACGGGGTGATGATCTTCCTGTTTGGTTGTTACCTTTTGCTTGCCTTTTCATTTCATTGCGTGCATGGCTGTCCTTACGAAGTGTCTTGGATACCCGTTCTTCTCGATCATCTTTAAGAGATAGGCTTCTTTTCGCTTTCCTAATTCTTCTGCACTGCACTGAGCTTTGGCTCTCAAGGATAAGATTTCGATGCATGAGTGTCTTTCATTATTTGGATGGTTGCCACAAAAGTTTACTAACTGCTCAGCATGAATTTCCTTGCGATACAATCTTATTTCCAATGCGCTATTGGCGTATGTTTTTACTAACACATCTAAAAATGCCATTTTTGATTATGTTGTTGGTTATTTTGTACGTCTCTTCAACGATTGAGCGTTTGATAATAACGAAGACATCATCTACATGCCTGCCTCAAAATTTCTGCTTGATCCTTGGTAATGTGATGTTTTCCTGGGCCTGCACTATCGCTTCAGCGAGAAATCTCTACATAGAGAGCCCATCGGTGTTCTTCAAATTTGTTCATGCAGCCACAGTTAAACTTCAAGCAAACATATAGGTACACTTCCGGTAGTCCACAAGTTGTTTGTGTTTGCATAGGTTTGCCCGGGTAGTGCTCATACAGGATTTTTCTTTTTGTTATTTTAGTTCGCTAGATCCGAGCTTATTGAAGTAAACAGCGCGGTAACATCAAATGAGAACATCATCTCGTCTTCTTCTTGAGTGATAACTTTTAGCTTATCCAAGAACCGATGAGCGTTCGCCTCGGAGTTCCTCTAGTTTACCGGATAACGGTAACCCTTTCCCTTTCTAGCGATTCCTTAGACGCAATTCATTGTCGGTTGCAACTTTTTAAAGGTTTTATTTATTAACTGCATGTTTTCACATGTACCTATTTTCTGCGATTATCGCCCTATATTTGTTCAAACGATCGTGAGCATCCTTAATCAGTAACGCACCACACGTCCATCATTCTTCCTTGCTTACTTCTTTGCCTGCGGACGGTCGGTTGTTGATCTAAGAGCCGTAAGTTTTCTTTAGATATTTCTTAACAGAAATTCATGAAGGACTAATGATTGCTCGCGGATTAATACTGGTCGGCAGGCAAATATATCCCAGAAACGGACAGATTTGAGCATTTTGCACCCACAAGTATTCCCAATGAATTTGAAAACCTCTGTTATTCGTTGCTCACATGTTTGCTTTTGAGAGTGAAAAGAAAACCGGAGGAACTGTTAAAACATCCATAAGAAATAGGAAACGGAACACAGGTCAGTAATCCCTCAGCTTGGCCACTATCAACTAAACAGCATAAAGTACTCACAAGAGGATCAACTTCAACGCGAGAGAAGCTTCAACAAAAGAGTACCTTGTGGAGTTGGAAAAAGCACTCAAGTCATTGGGCTTTACAGAGAACAGAACAAGCGAACTAAGGAAATCATGGTCCCAACATGCTTCGTGCAAGGCCTTTCAACGCTCTTTCGGATGTAAAGCACAAGGCATTACCCACTTTTTAGAGGGACAAGAACATAACTATCTTGCCGGCCAAAGATGGACGAGTGAAGATCATTCCGCGAAAGGCCGACTACTAGAAGACAATCGCCTACCGTCTCTATTCGACAATGACCCAGACGCAAAACTGGGCAAAAGCAATTAGAGCCTAAAACGAAGTTAAAAGACCTCCAAAGGATCATCGAAAAAGAATGCTGCTGCAATAAGGGTTGTGGCCTTGAACCCTGGATTGCCAAAGATTCATAAAGATGGCATTCCACTCAGGCTCATCATCCCCTCCCTGGAACTCAAACTTATAGGTCTGCTAAAGAAATGTGTGGACACCTAAAATCACTGATAAGTGAATCAAATCATTCAATGGCCAACGTTCATCGGTCCTTGGATAAGCTAAAAGTCGCCACTCAAGATGGAGACGAAACGATGTCCTCATTTGATGTTACCGCCCTGTTATTTCGATTTCTTTGGCTACTTTAGCCCAACATTTCTCATGATCCTTCTTGGAGCTTTTTAGTGCAAAACTTCGAAGATATAATCATATCACATTTATTTTTCAGTTCGAGAACTGGAATTTTAACTTCATTAAGCTCAGCGACTTCAGAAAAATGCTGCAACTTTGGTAAACACGGTGTCTGGGGCTGCGGACAAAACTTGCTCCCAAGCACATCACCCGTTTGATTTAATCCCAATACTCATCTTCGTCAATGTTCGACGGAGTTCTTGACCCGTCTGACAGTTGCTGCTCACAACCGGTGCAAATGTCTGGGTCGATCAGACATTGTACGGATAAACGTGCTTGCGATTTATTGAGCTGCGGCGAAAACATTATTGAACCTGATGAACTGTCCGACTCCACGAACTTAGACCAGTGGAACCTAGATGCAGATAAAACGACGCTAGCACCAGCTTAGGAAGATATGCTCTATTTGATTCGCGGCACCATGCGGCTGATGAACTGAGCTGGAAAATCGTCCTACATAGAAATGACTGAATGTGTGCACAAAACTGGAGAAGCCTACCTCTGTTACATGTGCACTGAGCCCGTAAAATACAAGGTCCACCCAGACAAGTTTCTAATGCACTACGATTTTTTGATTGTGCATGAAAACCACAAACCAAGTATATGCTGTCACAGCCTTTGCTCTTGCAAAGGTAAGCGGCTAGTTCATCGTTAAAATATTATCCTTTTGGGTAGTAGTGGTCTCGTACGCTGGGGCGAGGGGTGAAACTACAAATAGGCTGCGCCCAGCACAACTATCCTTTTGAACGTCAACCGACCCCTAGAATATTACTATGCATAGGCCACTTTTGACCGTGATCCAGCCTTGGCAGTCAATACAATTTCCCACATCATTTTGGCCCGCATCTCAAGCTGTCTCATCTCTTGTGATGCAGAGGAAATATCTTGATGAAATAACAGGTGTGGCTGATTGCATCACTACTAGAATCCTAAACTCGTTCACTGACATTGCAGATACTAAGCGGGCAGCATATCATCTATGAACACTTAGTACTATTATTAACTAGCCGACGTCAGAATACGTACGCCAGATCCTGCCGTAGATTGGAAATTCGTGCAGGTTACAAGACCGAGAATCATCTGCTGAAATATTTGACAATGAATCTTTGCAAGTTTTAAACATGTTACTAATGGGAGCATTGTGTAATGACAGAAATGGTAAAGAAAAACTGTCGGGGAAAGAGCGCCATTCAATCCGCCCGATGAAGACCCTTCGATCACAGAATCTGAAGCCAACAAGTTGCTTCACCAGTGGGTCTCTTAGGGGCTTTACGAAGGTTGCAACTTTAGACGACTGCCTCAATTGTGCTAAGCTTCTAGGTTATTACCTTACTGTTAAACGGAAATAGCATTGGATTACTTATATGAGAATATTTTGAGGCCTAGAGCAGAGACGGGTGGCCGGTCATGCAATATGCATTGAATATTGTACGTTGAACTTTGTATGTTGCCTCGTTTTGAGCTTTTGAAGTCAAGTCCTTAAATCAGAATTTTATCCCCAATATTGAAATAGTCACATCTGTTTCACCACTTGTACATACTCAGGTACCTACCTGTTATTCAGTGAAATTTTGCTTCTCGCCGACCTATATTTTTGAGCCTTGTAGCGGTATATACTGATGTTCTTTTTCACTGAAAACAGTCCTATCATTCTTTTCTATAACGTTTACCTTGTTATTCACAGTTTTTTGCAGCTAAAGTTAAAGTTCATGTTTTCTCTGTGATTCGAATCGAAAAGCTTCTGGTGCGTGTAAATAAGCAAAACAAGTTGGTGATGGAATGCTATGCAAAGATATTACCAAAAAGTGCTCTGACTCGTCGGAGTACAATCATGAGCTCAACATAGAAATTGGACCTTTTAAATAGGTTTTTGCTCGAGGTGGTAATTTTGCTAAAGTTTGCGCTCAAGTTCTTTGGGTGTCGCTTGACCCCAAGATGCTACCATGATACAGTCAACTTAGGGAGTCGTCACGGAACTAAACCCCAGTATTTCGCCATGGTTCATCAAAGGAGCAAAACGATAGGTGAAAATATTCCTTAAAAAATGGAAAGAAAACTACCGAGGAAGTAATCCAAACAGAACAAAGTGAAGCCAGATGGGAGGCTTTTCATCTGGGGATTGCGTAGCAAGGAAGCAAAGGGAAACGGATGATAAGCTTCTCCGAAGTGTTAACGGCATAAATCAAGAGACCGCAGCTAAGCAACCATGTAGGGTAGTAAAATATCAGTTGGTAGCCAAGTTACCAAAATTCTAAAGCCAGCCTGTCTCCACATGGGCCTTAAATATGGAAACATCTACAGCCTTCGCATGTAGAAGAGACCAGGTGCACAGCACCCTTGACCCACCCTACTACTATTAGAGAATTCTCACAGCAGTTATCTGTTTCTGAGAGAAGCGGCACTTGTTGAACACCGCACCCACAGAGGTCTAGAAGTCAAACCAAATCAGCATTTCCATGCAATCGTGGAAAGGAATGAAGCAAAGGCTGCTGCAGCAAAGCAGAATCAAAAGACGCTGATGCTGTACCTATCCAAGCAACTGAACTAACCCTCCAAATGCAGATCACTTTCATTATAACTGATACTTTTGCTTTCCATCCTGCCGTTTTAATATCAACCCTTCCTAGCCCAGGAGAACAAACTTCTCACTTGACTCCCATGTTCACCTACCTGCACATGTTGGCGAAATAACTCCTGACCCCATGAACACACCGTCTGTTTTGCCTACGAACGATAGCTTGTGTAGCTCCGTTGCAGTTTTAAAAACCGAACTGTCGGCCATTCTACTAAAGACAGCCTGATGTTGACAGAGACCTTATCATTTTGGAAAACCAAGCAAATTCGCTCCATCCTTGCGCGTACTCCAAATCAGATTGCCTCGACTTCTGTAAATAGCCAGGCTCATCAATTTGCCGGTCAAATACCTAAACGGAGCATTACACCATCTTTGCTACGGCTGCTCCCAGATGAGCAACCACCCAAGGAACACAAGAAAGCACTGAAGCAGCCATATTCTGTCCCAAAAGCAGATATCAAAATAGCTCACTTTCCGTTGTCCTCCCCCGAAGCTAGGCATGTGATGTCATGTTAATGTCATGTAAACTTGTTCACGTAATATTTTTCCTGGCATATAGAACTCGAAGAAAATCGAAGAAAGTAACTTTCCTAAAAAGTGGAAATCTTTGCACCGCAGCCATGGAGAGCTAGCAAAAGATTCATTCGTATTTTTCAGCTGCATCAGAAAAACCAAGAATGGTCTGGATACGGTAATATGAGAAAGGACCACATGAGAATGATGAACCACAGCAACGAGCAGAGATGCCAAAACAATCACGCACGGTCAGCGAGGATCTTGTTTACAGATGGCCTATACTTGATTGCACCCACCGTGACCTTCGCTGAGCTGGCAATGTTTGTCTGCCACGACGATGAAAGGCACAGATACAAGTGTTACGTATGGCACAGATGGCCATCCGGCCCACGTTTAGAACGCGAAGAATGCGACTGCAAGTGTGCGTATGTGAGGGAGTGAGTGGCAGTGTACAAAACTAAGCGGACAGTCGGAGAGCCGACCAGCGTGTATGCATAGCCGCCGGTGCTTCCGGTGACCATGCTTTCCTCAGCTCGACGTCATGTCGAATGCCAGAGGTGAAAAAATATGTAAGTTATGATATTAGATGGTGCGATGGAGATCCAATGCCAAAAGGCAACTGGTACTTTGGCGATGGAAAGCTGCATTAGATAAATTGTGGATAAAAGTCAACGTGGTCTTTGCGTCCGTAATGTGTGGTTTCTTAGCCGTTGGGTGAAACTTGGAAACGGGCCACTGTCACGTTAGGACATGCGGCAATGCTGGAGATACTTGCATCCCAGCATGATCCTCGTTAGTAAACTAGTCCTTCCCGTCGGTAAAACCGTTCCAATTGGTCAGTGGATAACTAGGTGGATTTGGACGAGTATAGAAGGGTTTGGGTGACGGGGGATAAGATCGAATGTCTCAGCGCGGATCTCTTATTCCGTTTGCTTGCCCTTAACCGTTGTGACCACCTGTGCATCACCCATACTCGGCACTCTACAACTGAAATACCGGCAAATCTGGCACTCGATCAGTGAAAGGAAAAACAGTCGGATGCGGTAGCAGGTTGAGTATATTTCGACATCAGCGATCGAGCAGGGAGTGTTTGAACAATGCACAAGCGGTGACTGCGCTGGACGGTCAGCGTTGCGTTAAACAAGCAATCCGGAGGAACCAATCCGTGTTCCGCTGCAAGGGTAATTTTGCAGCAATTTGGTGAAAGCCATCAAATGGTCGGTATTCGAATGCCGTAAACGGATACAGGCTTTGCCAACTCATGATGCTGTCCTACTTTGCAGTGGAAATTTGCCCACTGCATGCGGTGAGGATGGAGAGCTCCGCATGTCCTTCCTTTGTAACGACGTGCATGCCAGGAAACTCTGGCGATCCGCTGGTTTATGGATATCCAGGCGGGTTGGTGGTACATTTAGAGTTGTTTATGCGGTGAAGTGGACCGGTAACAGCGCACACAAACTTGACAATGCCCCTGGAACAAAGTAGGGCAAAGTAATCTGGCTTGATTGCCACCAATAGCTCATGGCAATTAATGCACAGGAAGCAGAGATAAAGGCAAACAGAGGCACACTCCGATCTACCGTTTATCATATGAATGAAATTCGAGAGGACAGAATGTAAACAGTGACCTTAGCTTGGGCCTAGTGCTGATTAACAATCTCGGAATTTAAAAGCAGCGGCCTGGAAATAGCAAAATCAAAGAAAATAGTCGGGATTTCTGACGGACATCGGATTCATATGGTGAGTGGACCTGCACCGAATCCCTAAGTAATTCTTGAAGGTTCTTCAGCTATGCGTGAAGCGGTGCCCTAGTTAACGCCGAGAGGGATGGTGTGGTAAGATGGCCAGAGTCAGCCCAAGATTGGACGGACGGATTTTGGGGGATGGAGCTTTGGCCTATCTATTAGTACGCTGCCTTTCTGGTGAGATCACATTATGAGTGGTGCAATTATTAGTCGCCTTCGCCAGTGGTAATGAGGGTAGATCTGCTACGCCGCTATACCGCTCCTTATTGAGTTTTGACTTTGTATTTCTTAGTCAACTGGTGTTATTTTAGCACATGCAAAGCAGTCAGAGCTGTTTTCCAAGTTAGATGAATCTTCCAAAGTTTTCTGAACATTAAGCCTTGGCTAACTCTTCACGCGTCCGTTTTGCCGTTAACTTTTCTGACCCTAGATTGTCCCATTCCCAGCTTTGGTACGGTGCTTCTTACGTTTTAAAGCAGTCAGGCCTGTTCTCCTTCCAGAACGTTCAACAGTCTCATTGAATGTCTAATCTGGACCGTGCAGCAAATTAGGCCTTTTGTCGATACTTTGGTTAATCGTAATCCGTTTTCTTCTGGGATCCGTTATTCTTCGGTTTTGTGAATTTATAATGATGTCATTCCGCCCAAACCTTTACTCAAATTTTCTGACTGACTTTTTCGGCCTAGCCCTTACCAAAGTACTCCGACGATGTTTTTCTTGATCATAGACTGTTAAATTTTCATGTTTCAGGCCGTTGCTACAGACGCATTCACAATATGGAGTGCCATTACTGCCGGTCCAAATAATTTCCTCTATGGTTAGACGTATCCAATAGTCTGTCTGAGCTTTAATTCCGTTCGCATATTTGCACTCCATTTCAATTTCTTTCAAGTGTCCCCAAATCAGTCATTCTATGGTAGTTTTGTCTCACCTCATGAAAATGCCTAATCCTTCACATAGGCGTCCGACCACAATAAAGCAAACTATTGGCAATGAATAAAGTACGAATCGGGCAAACTCCGTCATAATTCCGGTATCAAGCAATGCTCGATTGCCCTTGTGGATGTCAACAAATTGGCCAGTTGCATGTTCACCGACCTCAAGCGAATGGTCAACCAATGACATATTCTCTAATTTGGAATCCATGGGAGATATCACGTCAAAGTCACTCCGTTGCCCTCATTGCTGCACTGCTGAATGCAACCGAACGTTTTAGCCTATCCAAAGCCAGCCGTCATATGATGCCAACAGAGCCGAGACCTGTTGGCGAATTACTAGTGTAGAGAATGCTGTTGTCCTTGACGTTCCCGACAAACTTTCACCAAAATCGGTTAAATCAACCGTACTGAACATATTTAGCAAGCCCCATCAAACGTCATGATGAGCCAAGCTCCGCAACTTTCCGAGCTCCATTTAAGTCCAATAACTTTTTCCAACAACCCCTGGGCTACAAAGTTCATTAATATCAGCCAAACTGCAGCAAATATTATATGCTTGAAGAACACCCAAATATGTGCCGAGGAATACCTCATCAGGGGGAGCTATCTTCATCCCTTAGGAGAGCACTGGCGCTCCCGCAGTCAACCATTTTGCAGTCCTCCACACCCAAACCTAATGGGCCGCCATGGAAGTTTAATTTGCTCCAAATACCCCAGTGCTAAGTAGCACTGATATTTCCCTGCTTCTCTGCAACCGCGCCCAAGTTGGGTTATATCCTTCAAGCTCCGCAACGAATTTACTGCCCCGGGGTGCATCCTCAAGACAAAGTGAGAGAAATCTGGCCACGAAAGCACGCTTTTTCTTTGGGCATCGAAAGAGAATACCTCGCTGTCACACCCAGTACATACTGCCCTCAGTGACCGTGGACGTACAAGATGTGTACCGAGTGTCACCAAAGCAGCCACTCCGGAATTTTTGCCATCTCATCATACCACCTGAGATAAAACCAGATTATAAATTTCAAAATATACTCGCATATCGCAAGGCGGCCGCAAAACGATTGCCCGCTTCCTTACACATAAATTCTTCCCCTCTGCCCGGCCACGGACAAGCCGTTATGCCTGGGGCAAAACTTGAAAACCTAGATCTCCCTCTTCAACCCCACCGGGCACACATGTCAGCTTCGGGTCCAACGGCACCTCGGGAGGCGGTAAAATTGCTGAACCCGCACCAGTCGCTGGCCAAACCAGCCAGGAGCGGCTGCCACGACCGCATCATTATTCCCTCCACCGTTCCATTTCTTCCAGTCCGTGTACGCATATGAACCCCAGAAACAAACTAGCAACAGATTAACCGCAGATTCTGCGCCCAATACCCGCAGGTAGCCCACCGTTTACCAGAAGCCCTAGCTACAAAGTTTGCCCCGTAATGAGCCTTTAGCATCCGCCTATTTCCCTATTAGCTTCCCACCAACCTCCACCAGGCAGCATTCAAACTTCAGAGAGCCTTTTCCTAACGACACAAATGCACCCTTTCTGTCCACTGTTTACATGTGCTCCAAATCGCCGCTGGTCGCAAGAAAGCGTTTACTAAGTCCCAAGCCTTATTCCACCTCTCCCCCTACCGCTCCCTAAAAGGCACATTCGAGAACACCAACTGCCCTGGCAATTATGCACCCGACCGGCGGTCGAAACTCCGCCCCCGCATCCACACCTGTTTACTTACTTTTCCCTAGGTAAAAACACTACACTCCGACCGTTCTTCCTTACACCCTTTTAAACACCTGTCTGTATCCTCTTAGCTTCTGGGTATACCACGCGTACATTTTTGCGTTTCCAGGAAGAACCAAACTGGTTTCCGTCTTCCAGGCATCCTGTTGTGTGGCTCTGGTCACAATGGCGTTCGCAATCCCCATGCTGCTTTATGACACCCAGTGATAAGGAATGACTTTCATGTACTTTTGCTTCAGGATCAGTAATTCCCTCACTCCACTGCAATGCAATACCTTCCATGCCCTACTCCGCGGGGCCAAGGCAACCTCCATTATCAATGCAGAACTTCCAGACTAATTCCCATCATGTCACCGAAAACTGCGCAGAGCATTTGTTGATACACCTTTCCAGCGAACGCTCCATAATTAGAAATGCACGGTTTTTTCATCTCCTGGCTCTTTCCTCTAATCGTCCGCTTCTTGACAATCACCGAGGACTGGCTCTGTGGCGGCACTCCAGACAATGCAATTGCCATCACTTGACATTAGCTGTACTTGTCGGTACGCCCAAATCAGCTTTGTGAAAGCTGTCTCGTGTATGTCCACCATTAAATAACAGCCATATTGTGTCAAGACTCTCAATCAAACTGCATTCAAGGTGCTTTATGCTTTGAGGCTCATGTTAATGGCAGAAGACACCCGATTATCAGCACACACCACCAACCTGCTACTCATAACTGACACAATCAACTAGAAATCCACCTTCCCATGTCTCAAAGCCGTTGAGGGAAGCTTTACTGTTTCAGGCACTTGCTATTCCATCTTTACTTCCCCTGATTGCATGCTCTCGCTTTTTGCTGGTATTTAGCGACGAGGGTAAATACAGCCCAAGATATATCTAACAAGAATCAGAAATATTCCAGATACACTTCGTTGGATTGGCTTAAAGCATTTTCACACGTCCACGGATAGCAGCTTCCTAGATGTTTTCACACAACCACTAACTGCACGTTCTTACTACCTTTCCAAAGTATTATTCCATCTCCACTCACTTGGCTGTACCTCAGAAAAAACTGGGATCGCTTTCCAGTTCCGCCCGGCAATTGCAATCAAAACCACGTCCTCCTACCACGAGGGGTGCGAATGTCAACTGAAAAGCTTTATTCCTTGCTGTACGAACTTCTTGATAGTATTACGCTAGCTTGGACTCTAACGATACACTTCCCTCGTCCCTAAAAACTAAACGTCAACCACGAACTTCTCGTTTACCGTGCCCGATCTCGGAACTATTTTCACGTGCTTTTAACTTTCCGTAAGAGATAGCCCCATTGCTGAAAAATACGAATGTATGTTGCCATTCTAGACCATCCTTAGTACCTGTATTTATCCTCGCGCTATTTTGGGGTAGTTCGATACTGTTGGTTAACACTTGACATCTCCGTCCAATACGGTACTTTCCCTCCCAAGAAAGACATACAACTAGGCCCAGCGAGTTATTAACCAAGCAACCCTATACCGTTTTCTCCAGACTCATGGAACGCTTGATTAAAATGCAGCACATGATATTTCCCACAAACGATAGGCTTGTCAATACTGGTCAGCATCCAAACGCAATTCAGCGCTACGTGTATAAATAACTGCCCAGATGCAATCAACTGCCGTAAAATCCGGAAGGCCGGTGATGTCAGTCGATTTGGACATCATGAAAGCCTTCACCATTGTATCCCTCAGTAGGCCGACAAACGCGATCGAATCCTGTGGAATCACCAACCCTAAGCTTTCATGTTTCTCGTCATATCTTTAGTTAAGAAATGAAGTGGGGCAAGGAAATGGTTTCCAACCCCTATCCGGTAATTAACTAATGGTCTAGTCCAAGGCGCTTTATAAGCCCCCTGCTGTTTCTTTTGTCCGTTAGTGACTTCTTCAACCTCAGCAGAAACGGCGCTCCTTTGCTATTCTTCGATGACAACAAAATCGTTTACACCTTCCAGCCGGAGTCTTCAGATTATACTGTAGCCAAAACAACTGAAAACCTGAAAGCTTTCAAAGCTCAGGGCAACAAATGGTTGACGAAGTCCTCAGCCGAACAAAGATTCGTACTGTGCTGCAAATCCGTTTTACCCACAGGAAGGCTCAAAATTGGAATCCAAGTAATCCCCATAACTAATGTTTCGAGATTCGTGTCTAAGCTACTCAGTCAGCTTCAACTCTTCGGAACACGTACTGATTTAAGTGGCAAAAGCCAAAAATGGGTTGGGTTGCTGCACGGAACCTTCAGATTGGTCCGTATTAAGCGGAACCTCCTCAAAACAAACGTCAGATCCAGTTCGTGGCACCGCTCCTCAATTCGCTTTCGCATGATAGAAAGCAACAGACTTGTAATGGGAAACGTCCAGGGTGCATTTATAAAGCAGCTAATAGACATTTCATTAAACCTAAGTTTAAGGAACGATATGCGATGTGGAATCTTGGACCCGTGTGGCTTCGGCGTGCAACAGCAGACTTAATGTTCTTCAATAACCCCATCAGCGGTACCAGTTACATTTCAGCCCCTCAATTCACAAACCAAAATTTCTGCCCCCATAAAAACACTGAATTGGCGTTCAAAAATGGGATAAAACGGCGGTCACCGAAAAAAGTTTCCCCTTAGTTTTTCCGCATTTTGGAATCATCCGCACCAAAATTTTTCTCTCTCTTCACCATCTATCACGGCCTTCTAAAACGAAGTCCGGATACGGTCTACCGTACCAATCCCTATTCGAATGTGCCACTCTTTAATCTCGGGATCCGGAGTAGGGATTTTGTTTAGGACTTCATCAGTTACTACAGTGAGTGGTTTCATAAACACATTTCAGGTGACTACACTACAAAAAGCTCCTACCTCATTTCGCAGTAACAGTGGATATTTTATTTAACTTACTCCTATCACTCTTTATTTTCCTCCTCCCATTTGGCAACGTCTTCTTTCGCTGGGCCTTCAAGCAGGGGTTCAGCATTGTCCTCGTCATTGAAATTCTTTATTCCACACTTACAAACGGGTGTTGCTTATTTCCCTGGTTTCAGACTCCACAGCACAAAGCATGACCCCTGGCTATCATCCATGTTTTGATGGTGCTCGCCTGTTGTACTCCTCCTTCCCTTCTGCCAGTGGTTTCAGACAGATTTGTAAATTTTTCTTCTGAAACTCACAATTCATTGATGTTCTTTTTTCGCAGAATAACTTTTGCGGAGAATTTTTAAACTTTTAAGTTTCGAACGTCGGTCATGTCTTGCCATTTGCAGCTGTCCTCCAACCAAATTTTGTGCTTGCACTAATCATTATTAGTTCATCTAAACTCTGAGCAATTCGCTACTCATTATCCATGATAACTCACTGGTTACCTAACTGACCGGTCATTTTGACTCCATCTTTGAGCTATGCCACTCGCTGGGTTGTATTATACCACTTTTACGCTTGATCAAGAAACCAAGAATGCCCCTCAAAGGTTTCGAGAAACATACCATACATACTTACTGGTCTGGTTCGTGATAACAGCGGGATTCCAGTTTCTGACCCTTGCTATCGTCATAAATTTTTCTTTATGTTAGTCTCCCCATCCCAGGATCCTGTCGCTACTTGCTCTTACAACAAAAATGATCCAAAATTTATCGTGGTTATTACCGGGATCAGTTTTCCTCTTTGCAGATGTTTCATCTCAGGACAGCCTCTTTAAGATCCCCTTTATTTCTCCCCGCTAATCATGCTTTCCACTCAATTGCTTGTCTGGATCTGGCCATCTCCTTGTTTTCTGAATACCCGGAATGGTTTCTTGGAAATCTGTTGATATCAAGCAGACGGGTTGATCCGCTTAAGCAACAAATCAGACCACACTGGCAGCTTTTAACTAACGGCGGTCCTATCAATACCGCAGACATATCTGCACCAACCTCGTTAACAATCAGAGCCGCAAATCAATTGGTCTTATTAGCTTTCCCGGGTAATCCTTTAGCGCCTTTTGCAGCTTGTCCTCCTGGTATGTTTAGGAGAATACATTCATTTCTCCCCCCATCCGACGGGACTTCCTGTCTGGCAGGTCCTCTGATGCAAGTAAGCTATGCCTTATGGACAGGCCAGTGCAAGCATTCTATGAACGGATGATTTTACACGCCATTTTTTACTGACTTCGCAAAGGCCTTCCATCTGCTCCAACATGTTCCGCTACAGTGCAGACAAATCTCAAAGTATATTTGGTTGGTTATTAACTTTTGTTCGTAACTTCAACTCACTCCTCCACGGCCGTAGGTGGTTCCCTACTACCTAATCCGTCTTTAATCCTTAACGGACTTCCACAAAAATCAGTACATGACCTACTTCTGCCCCTTAGTTATAATAACAGCCTGCCCTGGAACATGCCAAGAGACATTTTTAAGAACGTCAACTATTTCAGGTACCCAAACAACAGTGGTGCATTCGGCAATGGATCATGCAAAACAATTTTCTGTCGACTAAAATCTGCAGGCTCACGACGAAAAATGTGCGGGGATTTCTTAAAAGGTGCTCTAAATCAGAGTTTCCAGACTATGGAAGGCACCCTGATCCAGAATGTTGATTACCATTGGGTTTCTATTGTACAGGATATCTAATTCTCTCCTCTAATCGCGTATGGCATCGTTAGCACGCTTCAGAAACCAATTACATAAGGGTGAATACGCCCAACTTATCTGTTTTGGAGGGACTCTTCGTGGGCTCTAACTGGTGTCATCCACGTCACCAACATCACCGGCATTTCGTTTTGTCTAGCCTTGAGTGTCTGAAGCTAAATTTTCTTCCAGTGAACCGTGAACCGAGAAGATCTGAATCGGACTGGACCCCCGTGAGAATTGTTTTCTGCAGGCCGTTGCCCATTATGATCACGTGTTTAAAACAGACTTCCATGAAGGTAAATAAGATGAGACTTGGGCGGCGTGCTGGTCGTCCCGTAGCGCGAGCGAAAAAAAGACCGCTGAACGATTACAAACAAAAGTGAAACAACAGTGGGACGATTCCAGGCTTCGGGCTATGGTTGACCCCTGCCAGGTAGCGCAAAAGAAATCCACTGGCTTTCAATACATTATCTAAGCCTAAATTACAGGGAACGCTGTGATTCGCTGAAATCAGATCCTTTGTGGCTCCGACGCATAAGAGTAAACCTGGTAGTCTTTAACAATATTATCACAGGGG
>LUCM01006424.1:0-22104 GCA_008360955.1 Fasciolopsis buskii
CGCGATACGCACCTTTGTTGCATTCAAACAATATAACTCGCAATACAGGACTGGAATGCAACCACAGAAAAATCTTTGCGGACCATTACCTAGCTTTGAATTAAAGCCCCCTGCTCGGAAAACCAAATTGCCTGTTATGATCCTCTGAGCGAAACGACATTGCATTGTATGTTTGGTTTCCGTTTTCCGTGTCTTCACTGTGCCTTCTTGGCCTAATTTCGATCTTATTTTGCGCATAACTCTCGTTTGTCGAGAAATATACAAACACAAACAAACATTCCAAATTACTGGAGGTCGCCCTCACCCCCTGTCACTTTGATTTATATTGTCCGTATTTCCTGTGCATTATCTATGTAAAAAATTGATCTTGCCCTGCGCATGCATCTCGCAAATCAAAAAATATACATTATCACTATCATTACTCGCATTTTTGCGATCGAGCAAAACCACGATTGCTGCTGTCTTCGGAACGGCTTGCGCACCTCATATTACCCACCCGTACTGCTAACTAAGATCAAAGATGCGACAACGCAAATGACAGCATGGAGGACATTCTTGGCTATTGTATTTAAGGAGTGCTCATACACAATTTCTCTTTTCTGACGCATCTGTCGGTACAGCTTACCGTTATCCGCATGTAGATATTATCACTATCCTTGCAGTTCCATACCCGAATGTTCAGATATTTCCTGCAGATAGTTTGAGACAATCTTCCTCCGATCTCAGCATTTATTTTGGACATTTGTTGTCAGCTACGTGTCTCATCCAATTTACCTGGCGTTCCGCTTGGTTTTCAACACTTCCATTCAATTACGGAATTACCACCGCTTGTCATCTCTTCACCTTAACGTTTCCGTCCATTTCGTAACGTTCCCGACGTTTGGGGACTCCGGCCATATATCGATAACCCCCGTTGAGCTCCGTCCATGTTGTGCGCCAACAATGAGCACAGTTGGTGCACTTAAACACGAAATGACTCGTAGTCGGCTGCTTGCATAATATCCCTGGATACACTTTATATTCTTGAAAAATTAGCCTTCTAGGTTTCGCTTTCCACCGGTATACATGCCTTTTCCCCATTGCTTTGCAGCATCTAATTCCACTTTCCAGTGAGCTTCTGCAATAAGTCAGAAATGCTCCAACCCCCTTAACCCATTCGACTTCTATCATTTACGTTTCCAGTGCATCATTCTTGTAAGAATTGGATCTTGCCTAGCGCAAGCATCTCGAAAACAGAGAAGTAAACAGTATTATTGTTTTACTAGGATTTGGGGTTGCTTTTAGCGGCCACAGCCATTCGCTCATCGTAGGCAGTTCGGCACTGTCGTTGTATGCATGACATTCTTTTTCTCCCCGCTATGTACCTCAGGTAATCTCGGTAACCCGGCGTTTCATCAAACCTCATGAAAGCCCTATGTTTCCGCTTCTTGGCTCCCGTGATCTTACTCCTCCACCATGGCGGTAACCCCTTTAGCTTGATTCTATGTTGGGGTCGAACTAAGTCTGTTGTGGTTAACGGGTTGCTTTTACTTGACTGCAACTGACGATCCAAGAAGTTGTTACCTCTATCTACTTCCTACCGAGTTCGAAGACCCAAGTCCAGCAGTCTACTTTATCCATTCCTGGGAAGTTTCTGCCATGTTTGTCGGAGGCTGCCAGTCCTTTCAGACTCGGTCGCGGGCGGGTTACGGCGGGGTGGCTCCGCCCTACTGGCTCTTCCAACTCAAGGCTTCCTATATCGCCCGGTGTTCTCGTGTGCGCCAAGTCAAGGATTGAAGATACTTGCCTGAGTCTCCATGAAGTCGCTTGGTAATGTGTTGAATCATGCCACTTTCGTGCACGAACTTCAGGAGTTAATGCCTAAAGGTGCTTTCAGGGACTGTCTCGCCAACCCAGTACATCTCAGGGGCGTTAAAATTTCCCAGAATGAGAAGCTTGCCTGCAGTTCTTGCAACCACGTTGAGAAGGAGAAATAGTTCCCCATCCTCCACTGGCGTCCGCCCCGAGGTACGGTACACACCTACAACTGAAATCCTGAAGCTGCCAGTTGTGCTGTTGAATCACAGAGCCTGTATGTTTAGGGTATGCAATTTATGGCTCTCCTGCGCATCGTACTTTCAAACTATTAGTATCAGCATCCCGTCGCCTGTCTCTCCAGTTGCTTCTTTACTTCTAAATTTTGAGTCTTGTTGCGCCAGTTTTTCATTGTATTCCTCCACCGGTTGCCACCAGGTGTCAACGAGATTCGCCGCATCTAAATCCTGATGGGTGAACTGTAGCTGCCGCAGTTAGTATCCACTGATGGAGCATCAAGTAGAATGAGGAAATGAATGGTGTATACTCCTCGAATTCCGAGGGTCACGTGAAAGGCACGAGTAAATTTTTGAATTAAAGGCAGAGTGGAGACAGGTAAAACAGAAAGCAGATTTTAAAATGCATGTGCAGCTGCTCAAATGGTCAGCAGCCTCATTGTGATATATTAATTAAATTCTAGATGATCCTTCTCAAAGACGTTTCATGGCTTATCGTCTGTCGTCCACTGAGCCATTTCGAGTTCAAATGCATCAAACGTGCATATCACAGGTTCACAACTTAACTGGAAACCCATGGCGGGTGTCACCTTATGGCCATGTTTCCTGAAGATCGAGAGTGCGTATTGCCGACGTGAAATTTGGCTGGGGAGCAATGGTGGACGTTGCCATATGGTCGGGCTCCTCAAAAATCAAGAAGGTTATGTGGTGACGATGAAGATCATCATAGATGTGATGACTGGATGGAAACGAGTCAAAACCACACTGGATATCATATGAGATGGATGGAGAGTGTTACTTAATAACATTCAACAGTTAAATTAATGCTAAAGATGAAACAGCAAGAAACCATCAACTTTGCGTGAGGCTACTTACGGGACGAAAATATATGAAGAATTGTGGACGGAGAGACAACTGAACCCACAGGAATGGTCACTTGACTCATGCGGCTTGGAAGCGGACTGTGATGTGCGGTAGGAAGAAAACAATTATGTGAAATGAATAAAATCAGTCCTTAAATTCACTTGCCATGAGTGCCCTGTAATTTGTCTTTTTTGATGTCGCAGTTGGCAGCAAGGCCAAACGTCGTTTTTTGACTCCCCATGGAGTTCAGTTCTGCTTGGATGTAAGCGATTACTTCGGATTGTGGCTGCCGCGTTTTTCGCTCACCTGGGGTTATCCACTTCTAAATACTTGAGGTCACGCTTCTCCTACATGCACCATATTCGCATTCTTTCCTTCATCCACGAATACACCGGCGTTACCAAAGTAGTGCGTAGCTCAGCCATATCCACCGCTTTGGCCAGGGTACATCGGGCTGGTAGCTCGCCTGCAGCGATATGCGTGTTCCGACGGTTTGACAGAGTGCACCTCCTGCATTCATCCATAAACGGTGTTTTTCAGGTTGGGTGGCCACCACGCGGTCAGACCAGCCTACTAGCACCGTTATGGTAAACAGCCCTCTGGAACCTATGTTCGCGTGCACCATTTTGTACTGGCTTCCTTTTGCTCCTTCCCAAAATACTTCTGTCAAAACATACAAAATGGATTCACGAATGGACAGCACCTGATGTAAGCTGACGTTCACAATGCATCTTTTTGCATCCAAAAGCAGTTGTGGACCGTCATTTTTCATCAACCTCTATTCCGGTCTTCGGAATTCGGTAATAAACCGACGCTCCTGGTAACAGTACTCCACACGAGTCCACCAGAGATGACCTCGTTTGAGTCCGGCTTTCCTTCTTCTTTTGCAACCCTGCCTTCTTCTCTGGACCAAGCTAAATTTCATGAAACCAAAGTTGCTCAAAACGGACCTCATTTATTAGTCTAGCGACGGCAGAACTTTCATCCAGACTCGTCGCTTTTCTTGCTCAACGGACTGTGCTTTCAAAATTTTTGCGTTTTTGCCGCCTCATATGATATCCAGCCCGCTTTTGAATCATCTCCATTCCGTTTTCACAACTACATTGATCTGCATCTTCAGCGTATGACCCTCTTGATTTTCGAGGATCCCGGCCAACTGGCGGCGACAGCCATTCCTCTTAAGGCATTTTACGTTCGCGATACACACCTTTAATGCGTTCGAACATAGTATTACTCGCAGTGCAGGACTGGTAATTGGTCGCAGAAAAATCTTTGTGAATGTTTATCTTGCTTTGATTTAAAACTCGAAACCTCGTACCCAGCTAATCGCTTTTCCCATTGTGATCTTGTGAGCGAAAACACATTGCATTTCATGTCTGGTTTCTGTTTTTCATGTCTTCACTGTGCCTTCCTTGCCCAATTTTGATCTCGCCTTGATCATGCCTCTCGCAAATCGAGAAATATGCGTTATTATTATTATTTCGTCTTATTCATCCAGCAAACATGCTGTCTCACGCTCTTGATGAACATCTAACAGCTTGCTCATTTTTTCTTTCCTACATTACCTTCATTTATTGGGCTAGACATTCCTAAAGGTGGTGTTGCTTTAATTTTATCACAAAAGAGTTAGAACTAGCCTAGAACCGTGAACCCCGGGGCTAAGGACGAATTGCCAGCTGCCTAAAACATCCCGCGATAATGCTAGATCATTTCGTTCACGTCACCGCTTGGTGTCTTTATACTGCTTACATTGGGCATGTCGAGTAGCTGCAAGGCTCGAGCCTTGGTTTGAATGAAGTTGAACATCGATACGCAGTATGATTCACCCTAAAATATACTCACCATGGCATCCATAGAACTTCGAAAACTAAAAGCAATGCGCCGCTCATTTTCATGCGAGTTTCAAGAAAGAACAAGATTGTTCCAAAAACTAAGATGCTAGTAGTGGATTAGAAATTCTGTACGCAGAATACATACGTTTTGAAGGTAGTCACTATCCAGCCAAATGTTAATCAAATATAAGACAAACTTATGCGCATAATTGGGTGCCCAAAGAAAGCGACTAAATAGAGAGTACCTGTTTCTTGGTTCAGGCAAATACAAGAGATTGTGCTTCAGCGTGTCAGCCAAAATTTGATGTAAACAAACGGACATCTATAGCCGTCCAACGCCATTAATAAACTGAAACTGGACTGTAATGAAACACGGCGCCACAAGTCAATTAAACCGTGACTGCACAAAATGTCCATAAACTGATCTCCAATAAAAAGTTTTGGGGAATAAATAACGAAAGGTGAATACTTGGAGCCGAAAATAGATGATAACGAAAATCAGCATCAATGCGGACAAGTTGGATATCAAAAGAATGGTGTAATAACGACGAAAATGCCAACAGGAGCAAACAGAACAGAGAAAGGAATTTGCAACCAATCTGCATGTCACAACGCCACCATATCCTTTTGGAATTTTTCTAAATTTCATTGCTCATCTTCTCGTAACTGAGGGTTTTCATGTTTAACAACAAGCTGCGTGAAGCACTGGAGGAACCCAATACACTCTACTGAGTGAAAGTTGGATTTTTCACAGCAAAATCCCATTAAGCGGCTTCTCGATTGGCGCCCTCAGTAAAGGCACTGTGTGAGGTTCTTCACTTACCGCAGTCTTCAGCGTTGCTCTCAAGATCTACCGTGAGCGAAAAAACAGCAAACTGGTTTACTACTGATGCCTGGTGCAATTTTTTAATTTGCTAATGGAACAAATTTGTCTATACAATTTTTTCATCTCTATTTGCACGTAAAAGCTGCACATGTTTTTCGGAAGCTATAAACGCAAACCCATAAATACATAGTATTCAAACATATTTCAAACATTGTGCACATATTGGCAAGTAAACTGCGACGCACCGACCATAATTGGAGCCATTAGAATAACTTTAGCTTAATTTTGCATTTACGCATGCCCATTCATTTCCTTCAGTCAGCGCGACCGGATTTATTGAAGATCCATAAGAAATTAGGAAACAGGACCACAATGACATTGAGGAGGCTTTGTGACTACACTATTCTTGCACATTTACGGTTTCAAAACATTCGCATACGAGCGATTCTATGTATAAGCCAGATGAACATTAACTGTTACGTTCTGTAAAACAGAAGATTTGTTTATTAAGGTGCAACGCTTGAAGGGTTTTATGCGGATTTACACTACTGATTTTTAACGGAAATGAATGAAAATTGCGATAGCCTGTTGCTCATGATAAACCAAATAAATGACTGGTGTAATCTATCTCTTCACAAACTAATCTGCAGATCCAAAGAGGCACATCCCGGCTAAAGCTCTCCTGGAAACCATACATTAAGTAGTGCATACTTAACATTAGTGTATGATGGTGCGAAATTCTCCCAGAAAGCGTTCAGCATTCATTGCTGGTCCCCAAGCCTCAATGTGTAGATTGCATTGTATGATGTGTGATACAACGTAGCTGCTAATTAACTTCGACGACGCTCACTGGGTATCAGTTTGGTAGGCATCATTGGACATAGAAACTGTGATGCTATTTTATCCCGCGTTTAAACCGGAGACACACAAACGCATTTTCCCATGTGTACGCAAACAAAGGCTGCGTCCGTATGGGCGATTGACGAAAGGAATTTCCGCAAAGTAATTGCGGAAAGTATTATAGAACAAAGGTCAAATGACCGTGGTTTAGTTCTCGGTTTCCAAGGGCGATGTTAAGGCCGGCTGCTGTGATGCTGACTACTTCACCACTGATTGTGATTTGAATTTTTATACGCAGCCATCAAACTTTTATATGAAAAAATGTCTGTATGATGATTTGCAAAACAGTAAAATGCCCTCCTTCCTAGCTCATGCCGGCCGCCAAACTTCTGAAAGCTTCGCTCTATCTTATGCCCTGGTTGCCTATCCCTGTTAGAAAGCTGTTATTCGGATCTGATACTCCAATACCGGGCCGCGCAAACCTAAAACAAACGACGCCACTCGAATGACCGCCCCGGGAAGCTCATCTCAGAAAAAACATTACAACTGGCCAAAACAGTAATACTTAAGCTGTGTCAATGTTATGCGATCCCCCAGCCTCCAGACCCGCTTCCAGCCGCATGAGTCAAGTGACCATTCCTGTGGGTTCAGTTGTCTCTCCGTCCACAATTCTTCGTATATTTTCGTCCCGTAAGTAGCCTCACGCAAAGTTGATGGTTTCTTGCTGTTTCATCTTTAGCATTAATTTAACTGTTGAATGTTATTAAGTAACACTCTCCATCCATCTCATATGATATCCAGTGTGGTTTTGACTCGTTTCCATCCAGTCATCACATCTATGATGATCTTCATCGTCACCACATAACCTTCTTGATTTTTGAGGAGCCCGACCATATGGCAACGTCCACCATTGCTCCCCAGCCAAATTTCACGTCGGCAATACGCACTCTCGATCTTCAGGAAACATGGCCATAAGGTGACACCCGCCATGGGTTTCCAGTTAAGTTGTGAACCTGTGATATGCACGTTTGATGCGTTTGAACTCGAAATGACTCAGTGGACGACAGACGATAAGCCATGAAACGTCTTTGAGAAGGATTATCTAGCTTCGACTTAAAGCTTGAAACCACTTTGTTTTCCATGTCTCCACTGTACCACTCTTGTATAAATTTTATCTTATCTTGTGCATGCCTCTCGGATCTCGAAAAGTTTACACTATATTATGAACTCACTTTGATGACTGCACATCTGATTGCAACATAAAAGCACACATTCCCCGGACGCACCTAATACTAAGGCCTCAGTGTTTGGGTTCAGATAACCAAATCAGTAATCATGACGTCTATCGCCAGGTAAATAGTCAGCTGTTTACGACACTGATTTCTGCTACGTCGTAATTCCAAATCTCGTGATCACCAAAGAAATTATCGAGCTTAATTATTACTACCACATACCTGTTCATGGTAAATTCGGTAAAATGTAATCGTTTGGGTTTTTATCACTGCCAAACGCTCGATTGTGATAAGCAGTCAGAGATGTCTGAAATAAAATTCGGCGCTGAAAACCATGTCCCTTTCATGGCAACTTCCCGCTATTGCGCATGTCAGCCTGTATTCCACTACGGGTTGCGGTCAGCAGTCGACAACGCATTGATAAATATATGCAAAACAAATTCTGTCATGCGCTCCCACTAGATCCGCGGGACTACCTAGATGTGGAAACAAACCCTCCTCTGCTCGATGTGCCTCACTGGCGTTTCTGATTCGTTTTGCATGCGTGGGTCTTGTTTTTTTGTGTTATGGAAAGAGAAAGCCTCACGCACGCCGAAAAAGCACGTGCGTTCAGCAAAAGGCAACTACAAAGAACTGCAGACAAATGGCTGGCGAAAATTTGTGGGCTAATCACATTATTGCTGCAAAGGATGAGCAGAATCGTTGCACCTACGCAGATTTGGCAAAGCAGCACTGCGGCGTGGCCTGAGAGGCCAGACCAGGAAGATCAAGGATAAAGTATACGGAAACGCACTAGGCAAATCAAAAAAAGATGGTGCACAAAGTGGCAGAATAATTGTGGTCCCGAACGAACAATCTTTTCCGCATACGGTAGGAGGGTGGTTTATAGGAACGGATGCATTGCACGCAGTTTTATTTCATTCGGGTCAATATATACCATATATAGGCCAGAAAGGAACGCAAAAATAAGATCATGGCGAAGCCCAGGACAAGGGGCAAATTGTGGAAGACTTGCTCATACTAGGAAGATAATGACTAAAGAATCTGAGTAAGGACATGGGTAATTGGAAAAATAGCACATCAGGGTAAACGACCGAATATTTTTGCTCCCGGACGACCACTGTTCTCGCCTGGAGTTAGTAGTGACTATCTTTGCCTCCAATTTCATTTGAATCGGGGCTCCCATAATCTATGAGTAGGCAGACTAGGAAGGGAACGTAGACCAGAAGTTCAGTGAGAAGCCGTGGACAGGACGCGAAGTGTAGGAGACCTACTTGCACCAAAGACAGGGTGATAACAGGGCTCCAGTGCAACAATTGTAGTAAATGGTTCTTCTGTGCATGTGGGGACGCAAGGAAGGACATTTACGAGCTACACTATCAACACGACAATCTGAGCTGGGTTTGCCCAGCGTACAAAAAGCTCATACGAAATGCCATCTTGGAGAACAATCAGATAGGCCAGTGGCAAACCTTGCCGAACGTAGGTCACAGGAAGAACGTCCAGCTGAGCGAAACAGATTGCAGTGGTTTACTTAAATCCCCAGAAGTTAGAGATGACCATTTGAGCGACAAGTAAGAAAGGAATGTGGCACCGGCAGCAAAAGAAAGGCATATGCTAGTTGGCTCTGCTGACCACATAAGGCCGGAAGCCCTATAATCCTGGGAGGATGTGCGCATGGATGGTGGTAAAACGGAAGTACTGTCTTAGGAGGGAACAAAGGCATGGGAGAGAAACAAACGAGGGTAGAAAAAACGAAGAAAAAAGTGTCCTATGAAGAGGAAGCTCCGGCGAAGAAACATAGGAATCCAGGAAGTGGCGAACGTCACTGACCTGGCCACGAGATACTCGAAAATAAGTGCAAGGCTGAGTTACGTAAAGCAAGTCCTGCATCAGATGAGCCGAGAACTGAATAGTGTGCAAAAGTATAGCAACATCGAATTGGGTAGAGATCGTAATGTCTTCATCCATGGGATCTCGGAACCCTTTATGAAGGACGGGAAGCAGAGGAAAAGTGTGGTGATGTACCATGTAGGAAATCTATCTCAAATGATGGAAGTACTGGAGCAGGTTGCTGTAAAAAGTAGTTCGCCTGGTAAGATGGCAGGAATTCAATGACTCGGATTCCGTGACCCGTGGCCAACGCTGGTGGAACTCTCCAGTCCACGGTATAGGGACAGGTACTTGGCGTTAGCCGATAGAATGAAGACGATCAGAAGAGGGATGATTACCACAGAGCCGGATGATACTGCCATAAGCGAGATCAAGGCCAAGGATGCCAAGGGAGGATCGCCAGATTGAATACCACTCGGGTTTAAGCTCCCAAACTGAGAATCCGAAAGCTGGGTGAATGTCACTCCGTGCAGCTGGACTGGAGCTGAACGCAGTGGGCGAGCACAACTTGGGCCACTAAGTCTGAATCCGATATCCCTAACTGCCATACGCCGGAAGAGCCAAAATAAGTTTGCTTTGAGCACGTGGGACGAGGCTAAAGCGCTCGGCTATCATGCGAAAACGGGCGATGGCCTCCGGAGTAAGTCCTGAATGTACGACACACCCGCCCGTTCAGGGGCTAAAAGGACGGCGGGGGGATTTATAAGGGTGACCTACACAAATGCTGATCATATGGGTAATAAGTCGCTGTAGTTACAATTCAGGACTCTGGATGTAGATCTGAGGGCTGTGACCGAGACATGGTTGGGGCTGATTATTGGTGACAGTGTCGTCTTGACGCTGGATCATTCAGTATTAGAAAGGATAAAATAGATGGCAGAATAAGAGACGGGATGCTGATACTAATAGTTTGAAAGTACGATGCGCAGGAGAGCCATAAATTGCATACCCCAAACATACAGGCTCTGTGATTCAACAGCACAACTGGCAGCTTCAGGATTTCAGTTGTAGGTGTGTACCGTACCTCGGGGCGGACGCCAGTGGAGGATGGGGAACTATTTCTCCTTCTCAACGTGGTTGCAAGAACTGCAGGCAAGCTTCTCATTCTGGGAAATTTTAACGCCCCTGAGATGTACTGGGTTGGCGAGACAGTCCCTGAAAGCACCTTTAGGCATTAACTCCTGAAGTTCGTGCACGAAAGTGGCATGATTCAACACATTACCAAGCGACTTCATGGAGACTCAGGCAAGTATCTTCAATCCTTGACTTGGCGCACACGAGAACACCGGGCGATATAGGAAGCCTTGAGTTGGAAGAGCCAGTAGGGCGGAGCCACCCCGCCGTAACCCGCCCGCGACCGAGTCTGAAAGGACTGGCAGCCTCCGACAAACATGGCAGAAACTTCCCAGGAATGGATAAAGTAGACTGCTGGACTTGGGTCTTCGAACTCGGTAGGAAGTAGATAGAGGTAACAACTTCTTGGATCGTCAGTTGCAGTCAAGTAAAAGCAACCCGTTAACCACAACAGACTTAGTTCGACCCCAACATAGAATCAAGCTAAAGGGGTTACCGCCATGGTGGAGGAGTAAGATCACGGGAGCCAAGAAGCGGAAACATAGGGCTTTCATGAGGTTTGATGAAACGCCGGGTTACCGAGATTACCTGAGGTACATAGCGGGGAGAAAAAGAATGTCATGCATACAACGACAGTGCCGAACTGCCTACGATGAGCGAATGGCTGTGGCCGCTAAAAGCAACCCAAAAGCCTTTTATAATTACGTGCAGTATAAGGCAGGTTTGCGAATGCCACATGTAGCGTGGAAAACCACTAGGGAAGTAGATCAACCGGCAGTTAGGTGAAATGCGGCTGCTTGTTGGAATGTTTCCACGCGGTATACAGGTAGGATCGAGGACATAAAACGCACTTAGTCCTGTCATTTTTATGGTGGAGATGCCGGACGGAGCGACAGTGAAAGAAGTGTAAGGCAGTCTGAACAAATGAGCGCATGAAAAGCGCCAGGGCTTGATGGGATCCATCCAGCGATAGTAGAGCCGCTGGCGGAGGTTTTGGTGAAACCTTGCACCCAGCTCTTTAATGCATCGCTGGACGAGGGGCGGCTTGCCACGGACTGGTTGATGTCGGTAGCCATCCTGGTACATAAATACGGGGACAGAGATAACTGCAGAGCCATAGGCCGGTGATCTTGACATCCATTATGCTGAAACTTTTTGAAACGGTCCTTTGCGATAGGCTGGTTAATCACCTGGAGAGCGACAAGTTATTGATGGTAGAGCAACACGGTTTTGGCATATACGTTCCCTTCTCACCAATTTGATGAGCTTCCCCTTATTTACTCTGCCAACATAAAGGATCTTGGCTTTAAGCTGGGTATTACCGGAACTAGTTTCTCTCTTCCTAGACATTTCATCAAAGAACACATTCGAGTTTTCCTTTACTCTTCTACTTACTCATCTTGAGCCCCAGCTACTGCTAACGCAAACCAGGTAGACTCATTTCCCTTAATTACCCAGCCTAGTTTCATTTACAAAAAAGGAAAATCTGTCCACGTCACACAGACAATCTGTTTTGCTTATGCAACACAAGTCCACATTAGTAAGTTTCAAACAGAACTCGCTAATGAAAGCAAGACACGGCATTGACGATGACGGAGTCATATGTACAGGTCTGTGTTTTACGGCATACACCACCATCGTCCGTGTGCTTGCTTATCCCCAATTTTGTTTCTTTAGTCCCTGAAATGTCCAAATGACTGCGACAGGTTTGCTTCAGCATCTCCGAACGTGGGAAAACAGACCATCCCCAGCAGTTGCGGAAAAAACAACGCGGGAAATTAAGGCCAGGGGCAGGAACTATGGAAAGTGCCTATATGGGCTCAACCATTTCTCTGTTAGAAAAACAAAGAAAACGTCTCTGCTGGAGTAGGCTGAACCCAGCAGCCGAAGCATATTCGGGCTGCGAAGGAATGGACCACCTTCTATAAGGGATATGTATGCTATCAGCTCAGACCAGACCCTGCGAAAGAGGAAACCCCACACCGCCCATGTTCGGTTGATAAGCGTTTGGCCGCTTTGTTGGACGGTCTGAGGAAGTAGCGCATCGGACTGTCCACTTATACTTCAACACCTACCCCTCCATTTTTCAACAAGCTCCGGTCCTCCCAACCGCGCGCCTGGTACGTATGCTGACGTCTGCACCAACTGCCGTTGTTCTTCTTTCTAAATTATTCATGCAAGCTTACTGAAAATACTAAGTGGTGCAATGTGCTATCGTCCTGTTCAAACACGAAATACTGATCCCGATATTCTTACGCTTCTGCCTTCTTTCCTCTCCATGACTTCTCGTGGCAAACCCTGTGCTAGAATCCAGCCCACGCTGCCTTCCGCGACCCATTCAGTTATGCAATTTCCCGGCAATTGAAAGCAGCAAACATCGGCGGTAGGTCACATACTCCGTTTTAACTGATTCTGTGCAGCGTGTGCACCAGGCACGTAGACCAGACGAATTTAAAAAAAGAGAATATATTGATTATAATCCTTGAACCTTGCAGCAACCGGCGTATCAGACCACCGAATACTGCATCTGCAGAAATGTCATGAGATGAAAGGGTAACGCGTTACAAATGTGGACCACGCAGCCTATAACTGACTGTGCCACATAACTTTTAGGGAGAAAGCAGACGGTGTTCGTTTCGCACGTTCCGTAAACGGAACTCTACATCCTGTGCCTTTCAAGACTGTCGTCTCTTCCATGTTCTCTTCGTAGGAGACTTACTATTATCGCTGATTCCATTTTTATTTACTCAATTTAACAAAAGATGGAAGAAATTCCAGACTGTTCCCTCTCTCTCCGGCTGTTCTGCAGGCTCGCCGATGACCACAGATGCAACGCGATCTCTCTACAAAAACGCCACTCCATCCTTTGCGCTGGTTGCCTATCCCCGGCATGAAGCTTCTATTCAGGCCTGACTCTCCAGTACCTGGCCGCGTAACCTTAAGACAAAAAATCAACGTCAGTGGCTGCCCCGGGTGCCTCATCTCAGATGAACCAATACGTTTGCCCAAGCAGTTACTTACACTATTGAGATGTCGCGCATAACCCAATCTCCAGACCCCTACCGCCACAGAGCACCATGCTCACCGATATTGAACAAGGACAACACTGATCATTCATGGACAGTTTGATTAAGGTTTGATTGTAAATCTTATACGTGCTGGCTTTCTTCCCGCCACACATCGCACTCAGCTCCCAGCCGCATAAGTCCAGTGAACATTTTTGTAAGTTCCATTGTCTCTATGTCCACAATTATTTATATATTTTCGTCCCGTAAGTTGTGTGATGCAACCTCGAATGCTTCTCGCTGTTTAATATTAAACAACATTTTGACTATGAATGTTGTTGATTGCCATTCTCCATCCACCTCATATGATGTCCAGTGTGATTTCGACTCTTCTTCATTCCGTTATTACATCCATGTTGATCTTTACCTTTGTCGTGTAACCCTCCTGATTTTTGATGAACCCGGCCATTTGACAACGTCCACCATTGCCTTCCGGCCAAATTTTGCACCAGCGATGCGCACCTTCGATGCATTTAAACATCGATTGACTCGTAGTGCGCGACTCATAGTCAGCCCCAGAAAGTTTTGGCGATGGATTCTCTAGCTTTGATTTAAAGCTCAAAAACTCCTGTTTATCCTATCTTGTTGCAGGTTACGTTCATAAGAACACAGGCACTGCACCTTCACGAATAAATTTTGCTTTCTAATTTTCCATTGCGCCATCTTTGTGTAAATTTGATTTTGTCTTGCGCGTGTCTCTCGAATGTCGAGAAATATACTTGGTATTATTATTATTGTTATTATTGATACGTGATGCACTCGACACCAAGGGGCGAGGCGTTTCTTTAACGAATGATTTTGCGACCCTCCTGAATAGGATGAATCCAATTAAGACACAAACCTCGTCTGCCTCCTAAGATCCCTGCCAATCCCATAACTAATAGCGCGGTGCTATGTCCCGTCCCATTAGATTTACCATGGTCACATAGCTCAGCCCCTTCAGGATGTATGGCTAACTCGGTTTAACCTCAGTCTCTTCATTTCAGCGTCACAAAATAACCGCGCAGCACTAAGAACCATCTCACACTGCCCCATCGAACGTCGTCATTTGATAACCACAACCCTCAAAATGGATGCCAATGACGCAAACGGCTACCAAGAGGCCACAACGCGCACCAATCAATAAACAACTAATTAGAGCTAGCCCAGTGACTGGAATTTCGATAATGAATAAGCCAACCCACTCTAGACCACTTGAGATATCAATATTTAGAAGGTTGACCCATACTCCTAGGTTAAGCGGTTATCAGCCTCTACACCCCGCAACATCTGTCCAGTTTCCTGTACCTGGACAACCATTTGGCCAAACTTCTACCAACCCACCACTTTTCATGGATGCCATCGGGCATCACCCTGTCCCACCACATCTAGCCCAACCACCATCTAAATCGGCGCCAACCAACGCGCAATGGAATGAAAGTTACTTCCAACCTGGCAAGACCCTATGGCATCCCGCCTACCGGCACCCTCCTCACTCCCAACCAAGCTCCCTGCCTCACATCACTATCCCGCTTAGGTCGACCCCTTTTTCTCCCCGACCTACCTCCTTCTGCCCTACCTCCCTTGCATACGTCAAACTTTATCCACCCCAAACGAAATCTTTCGCCCATGATAATATTTACTCCAACTATCCACATTCAGATGGTAATACTTCTGAGCCATTTTCATTGTTACTATTGAATGCTCACTCGATACTAAATAAGGTGCACTCCCTGCGCCTGATGGTGTATACAGGTAGATATGAATTGATTCTTATTACTGAGACATGGCTGACCAACAATATCCCCGACAGAGACAGTGCTTTAATAGGTTACAATGTTTTTAGGAAGGAAAGGATAACTAAGCGCGGGGAGGCTATCTCATATATATAACAGACAATTTCAGCCTCGAGGTATAATCACCCCACGTTTAATAAAGTGAAAGACTCTACCTGGCTGACTGTGGCTATCGGGCCTCAAGGCTCACGGACTAGCCGCATCTGCCGCCCCCTAGCACGCATCAGTCTCAGTTCTTACCTCTAATCGATGCGCTCAATGCGGCCGCTGACCATCCAGGTCCTAAGCTAGTAGCGGGCGACTTCAACACCCCAGGGATTTGGTGGTCATCTTTCTCCTCCCGAAATACCTTTCCGCGTTTGTTTTCAGTGTAAGACCGGGTAGGTGGACACAGCATGTTTCATTACCCACAAGGGCCGACATTATTCTAGATCTTATCTTCACAACTGGCGTGACGCAGGTGCGCACATCCGTAGACAACAAATTACTCGGGTGTGGCCATTCCCGAATTGTTTGTAAGTTCTCAGTTTCGACGCCCGTTATCTCTTCCTGAGCTTCCACTAAACCAAACCACAGAGCATCATGGAGTCATCTTCCCTCCATAATTCGAAGCCTAACATTGGACAGGTCATTTCTTCCGGTGGATCCCCAAGTGGCCACTACCGAATTTTACGCAACTCTAAGTGTTCCTTGATCTAATCACTCTAAACCAGTATGGCAAAATCCCCAAAAGAATAAGCAATCCAGACCGCCTCAAAAAATTTCTTTAGTCCACACAAGATTCAGAAGAACTAAATATTTTGCTTTGATATTGCAAACGAACCATCTGTCTAAGGAGATTAAGACACTTCTCGATTTTCTTCAAAAGAAGAGGGAACTTCAAGCGTTCCACTCTACCAACAAGGTAGCAGCACTGGCTGAACAACTGAGAACTAACAACTCCCTATCTAATGCGAACGTCACGTCCGTCATTTTTGTGCGCAAATGACCCTCCACGTATATCAGAGGTGTTCAGTGATTATTTTTCAGCTTGTATGACAGCTGACGACAACACCATTATACCGGACATTCCCTTAGTCTCCTCTGCATCCCCTCCATGAGCTTCTTTCCACTCAAGTGATATTATGCCATGGCTGTCAAAAAATGAAACCCTCTTTCCAAGTTGGACCAGACGACCTTCCCTCAGCCCTCTTCAAATTTGGGGGTGCATACATCCCCATAGTTTTGTCTCTGTCATTTTTCCAATTCACAAAAACGGTTCAAAGCAGGGACCATCAAATTACAGACCCGTCAATCACACCCCAGTTGTCTTTCGCATTATGGAAAGAATAATAAAAAGTAAGTTAATAACTCCCTTACTAGATGAAAACCTCATCGACGCCGGCCAACATGGTTTCCTTCAAACTAAATCATGTTCCAAGTGCGTGACTGGTTTCGTAAATGCAGTGACGAAGGCTGCCAACGACGGAAGGTCGGTGATTGCGATTTTCTTAGATATGGCAAAGAATTTTGATCGCATATCCCGTCGCAAGCTTCGCATAAAAGTCGAGATCTACGGTATAAAAGCCGCCCTTCTGGCTTGGGTCTCCTTTTATTTGGCCCCCAAAATGCAGGTAGTAAATGTAAATAGAACCTTATCCAAGCCCTGACCAAATACTAGGAGGGGGTTATTCACGGAAGCGTACTAAGTCCACCACTGTTTCTGGTGTACATAAACGATATTTTTCGCATAATTAGGCATGGCATTTCTTTCTGTTTGCAGACGATATAAAAATTGTATACACCGTTCCAACTAGTGACATGAACACCGTCATAGGCTTGTGAAAACAATCTACCATCGCTTGATTCATGGTGCTTAGCTTGGTTAATAAAATTTTCGGCCCACAAACGCATCATACTGATATAAAAATGCCACATGTCCGCACGAAACTTTGAAATTACCCAAGAAGTCACTCCCTCTCCTCAGTGTCAGAGACCTGGGTTTGCATTACTGCCTAACGTTCAACTTCTCAGAACACACCCTCATACAAGTTACAAAAGCTAGGAGAATACTTGGGTTGGTGCATACAACCTTTAGAGACGAGGAAAGCAAGTTGCAAATATATAAAATGCACTTAGGACCTATCGTCAACTGCTGTTCCATCGTGTGCTCTAAAAAGCAATAGAATGGCAGACTCAAGATTGACAATGTTTGCCGAACATTTACAAAACGAATTCTAGGCTACTCTTCCTCGCTACACTAAATGGAACTTTGCATAAAACTACACCTCGATCCCTTATGGCTGCGTCGAGTTCATATCAACCTCTCCTTCATCAAAAGATTATTTGTAAAAATTTGTGTTTCCGCACCCAAAGTAAGAAATAACTTTTCCTATGGCTTGCGTCGAGCTGAGTTCTTGGTGTCAGTTCCCATGTCGAGGATAGCACTTAGGAAAAACTTCTTTATCATCAAATATTCCTCCCGCTGGAATAAACTACCTCAACATACAGGAATGGTTTCTTCTGCCTCCGGTACCTTTGAAAACGAAATTAAGAAGCTAATAACCCTACAAAATTTAATAAACCTAGAGAACACTACACTTCAAATGAAAGAGCCCTAGGGTACTGAGTAATACAGCGCTCGGAATCCTGTCCTAACCCACGCAAAAGTCTAGCAAATTTTCAGTATTGGCTTTAGCAGTAGTTTTCACGTGTACAAATCACTGTAGGTACAGGCGGAAAAACTCCGTCAATGAAACAAACCAGCACAGTTTCTTACCTAACTCTATCTTGTTTATTGCGCTTGTAGCAAGGTATATAAAAAAGACGTGTAATCTTATCACATTCTTACTTAATCCCAAACTAATATCCACATAACCTCCTTCTTCTGCATGCATTTAACAATTAGACCATTCGAAGCGCGAAGTTCGGCATCAACTAATGCCTCCTTCTAAATGACATTCATCACTTCTCGTTCTTATGTTTTTACGCCCCATAACCCTCAGCTGGAATTCCTCCAGACTGCCATCTCTCCCTTTTTCCGTTCCATTTGTGTGCGTTTGCTCTCGGTTTTTCCCAAGTATTAACAATGCAGTTTCTGGCGCCATACTCGCACGTCTCAATACACCGTGAGAGCAAGCTGACCCAAAGCTCAGATCAACCATCCCAGGACAGACAAATTCAAATTGCTTCAAGGCCGCGAGCACATGATCATTGCTTCTAATCCACATAATTCACCAACGTAACCTGATGATCCTGTTGCTCGTCTGCCTAAAAATCGAGGCCATATAATCCGATCCACAATGCTCGCGATTCTCTGAGCGCACACGTCCTTCCGATTGCACAGATTTACTGCTGGAACCGCCCGCCCGTGTCTAACATTTCCACCACGTTGACATCCCACTGCCACGAAGGCACCCATACTTGGGTCCCTGTTCCAGATGCCGCCAACATCGTCCATCGCAAACATCCCCAATTTTCGCCTCAGCAATCGCGGCTATCACTATACCAGTAATTGCTATCGGCTAAACACTCAAACACAAACAGAGGAGAAAAGAAACCCGTTTTTGTTTCACACTGGCTTACCAGCGTCACATGTATTATTCAACGCATATCATATCAATCCTCACTTTCCTCAATGCCGATGACGTTTCCATTCATGTCTTCAAATAATAGTTGGCCAAAAATCTTCACCAGTGTTTCTCGTCTCTTCGTATTTCCAAGTGGCTTCTAACTATTTTCTTGGCCCCAGGGTGCATGATAAAAGACCGACGTTCGTTTTCATATCCGTTTTATTAAGGGGTATTTAGCAGCCCTCAATATTCTTCCCGCCAGCTGTTTTGGTCCGTTTTGATAATTTTTTACTTTGCACTCAAGGTAGTTCACCATTCATGTCCATTTTATAGACCCGTTAAGCCCAAATGCTGTTGACATACATCCGCACCCGCCGCCACCTTTCATGTAAACTCTGCGCCTGCAACACACATAATTGGTGCGGATAAACACCGTGTTTCTCTTAATATTGCATTTTTACTACTTCTCCTCTTTTTGTACCCAAAGATTAACCTGCTTGGTCAATGTGACTAGCAATTCTGCTGTATAAACCTACCGTGCAACTAAGCATGCCTCTCAAAGTATTCGAGAAATATAAAAGTATACTAATATATGTAAGCAACATGTAGGATTGATAAGGGTAAAAGGGTATAAACCGTCGGATCAAGGAGGCCTAAATTTCCTCTGCTGCTATTAAAGGCACTTGTTAGACCGTACTTGGAATTCTGCGTCCAGGCCTGGAGACCGTATTTTTGAAGAGAGTTGATCGTGCCATATCTTGGTTACTGTGTTCTTATTGACTATTTTGGATGCTTCGGGGAAATCGCTTTAGATCGTTGGATGGGGGCGCTTGGTTCGTACTCTCTGGATGGACGTGGGGAATGCGGGTGCCTATTTCAGGTTTAAACCGTTCGGCATAACATTTGAATGAAGCGTAGCTTTCAGGTTGACCCAAATGAAATCAGAGATGGATCCAAGCTACAACGTTACTGTTTGGTGCAAATTACTTTTGCAAAACAGTCGAATCTCAACGGTGTTCCTTTCGGGTTCTGTTACTCAGCCTTCCGATAACAAATCAAGTGAATTACATACAGCGTTATGCAAATTCAACAAAAACGAAACCGATGCTGGCTGCAGTGTTGGCAATCTAGGATTTTGACGCTACAATCAAACTGGCGCAAACAAATACAAACGAGATTTGTCCACAGATCGCAGTCAGAAATGATCGGATGGCGCAGGGAATGGGGGAACATCAGTAGTTTGTTCGAATTTTCTCTCGGAACGTCGGCCCCCGAAATGCCACTATGGTTCTTATTAAGCGCCATTAAATGTGATTGGCCTCCGGAATTTTCCCTACAGTTTTCCTGCTTCTAATCTTGTCCCTATTACTCAAGGAAATTTTTGTGATCCGTGGTCTATCACTAAATGGTCTCTTCCAGTTCGGCAGACCCGAAAGCCCGCCTCCCATTTGAGGACTTTTGGCTGCTAAAATAGCTCCAGAAGTATCCTGGACCCCTTCTGCGAAGCAAAGCTTCCTTACATTTACTCAAGCAAACGCTTCAATTATGCATACGCTTGCCGTTCTCACGAAGCCGTCGTCTGAATGATTCGTGTTTTCGATGACTCCAGTCCTGTGGTAGAACTCCCTAGACAAGAAATACTACATAGCCGGATGTGAAGCTGCGCTTTTGATTTATCCACTTTTGTCCTTCTTAAAAGCGGGCGATACCCTCCGTCCTTTGCTTTTAAGACATGAACGCAAGGTGGTTAACCAGTCTCTGTCGTAACGTAGTTGAGAGAATTTCATGAGGATTGTCCCCAGTGATTGTTGAACGGTTGGTGGTGAGTACCGGAAGATAACGACAGTCGGAGTCGACAGATACTAATGGTCTGCCACTCAATATCTGTTCACATTCCATGAGAAAGGTAACCAGCACTTCGTCGATCATTGTCTTTGTGTCACAGATTGAAAACAACATAAGCCTTACCGAACAAATCTTGATCTCTCATATTCCTCCCCGGTGACTGGAGTGAGGGAGCTGATATTCCACTGCACTCCCTCCTACATAATTCAGTCGGAAATCTTGTCGGCAGACCGACTCTCCGCTAGGCTTTTCAGTTCGCGTTGAGCTCCGACGAAGGTAGTCCCGTTGTCACTGAAGATTCTCGACGGTACTCTTCTAGACATGAACCTCAATAGTGCCAAATTAAAGGAATCAGAACTAGGGGAACGAGATATTCGCAGATGCTCTGCACGCCTCTGAAAACAGATGAAGACACATGCGCATCGCATTTCAGTCTTACGACGATGCACCACTGGAAATGAACGAAAGTAGTTGATCTAAGCGAACTGGAAGAGAGACCAACCTCACTGGGTCTTGATTGCCAAAATTGGGGCCATCATTTGCTCGCCCACGGTTGCCAGGCATTTCTGGTCTTTCTAGCAGTTTTAATCATGCGTTTATTGATAAAATTGTGTATTTTTCGATTTGCGGAAGGTATATTCCAGGCAAGGTCAAATCCGTGCATGGATGATGCAGAGGAAACGTGAATAATGGGAAAATAATAATAATAACAATAATACTGTATATTTCTCGATTCGCGAGAGGCATGCGCTTGGCAAGATCAAATTTTTACAAGGATGATGCACAGGAAACATAGATGATGGAAGTGGAATGGGATAAGATGGTGGGAACAATAATGAGTTTTTTAGAGGCTCACTGAAAGGTTAAATGAGATGCCGCAAAGCAATAGGGGAATTACAAGTATGCCAGTGGAAAACAAAAAGGTAGAAAACTCAATTTTTAAGACCGAGAAATAGTTTCCTGGGACTGTTTGCAATTGGCGGACTACGAGTCATCTCTTGTTTAAGTGCGCTAAATGTGCTCATTGCTGGCGCACAACATGGACGGAGCCCGGCGGTGGATATTGATATATGGCTAGAGACACCAAGCGTCGGAAGCGTTACGTAATGGACGGAAACGTGAAGCTGAAGAGACGACAAGCAGTGGTAATGCGGAACTTGGATAGAAGTGGTGAAAACCAGGCGGAACGTCAGGCAAATTGGATGAGATACGTAGCTGACAAAAAAGAGCCAAAAATGTGGAAAAAGATTGTCTCATAGTATCTGGAGGAAATTTGT
>LUCM01006424.1:24011-44505 GCA_008360955.1 Fasciolopsis buskii
ATGGGGCAGGGCGAGTTTGGATTGGTGCTAGACATTTTTGCTTCGCGGGGAGAAGAGAGGTTATTGAAGCCCATGGAGAAAGTCGTAGGTGAGGGATTTATATGCGGGCGTTTCCGCGATGGCCGTGGCAAAGGAGACGGTAATGAGCTATCTAAGTCAACACTTTTCTGTGGCTGTGGTGGGACCAAGGGGACCGGTTAAGGCACCAAGCTCCTAGATATGCCGGGTAGCTTGGGGAAATTTATGTTTGCTGGAAACGTTTTTGAGTTGTCACTTGCATAAAGTCTGAGGGCCTCTCTTTGAACAGGGGTTTTATCAGGGGTAATTTTTATGCACGTGAACGGGGTAGTTGAGGCTATCTTAGTTTCACCCCTCGAAAACCGCTCTGCAGCAGCGGGGCTAAGGAACTGGAACAACACAGGACATGCTCTGCTTAACATTGGTTTACGTAGTCTTAAATAGTGGCAGGGGTATCCTGCCATATTGCAAGCAGATAGGGCAGTGTTTTGGAACGAGTCCAGTGGAATGCGGTCAGGGACATTGTAAACCACAGCATCAGGCGATCTTAGGTTTCTCTGCTTGATTTCTGATGATAGTGAGTCGATAGCCCGACAGACACCAGTGAGATGTTCGAGTAGTGGGTTTTCGAGCGTCCTAGTTAGGTAGGTAAGAGGAAGCCGCTTTGCAATTACTGGTTCTATCGGTAAAACTTTGTTGTTTATTTCATGAATCGCTTGCTCTAATTTCCGTACTTTATTGTCAGTTCCCACGAACACGTCTGTGATACTAACAGTGCACGCTAGAGGCCGGCGAAAGGGTTGTAAGGGCATGGACGCGGTGCGTCTAGCTGCCACAATCTTGGCACTTTTAGGCCTAGAGACCGCCATTTTAACAAAATAGAACGATGTATATGGCCGTATGGTTGTGCTATAAGGGATTCGCCTGGGGATGCTAAAGGTTTTGCCAAATCGCAGAGTGGAAACTGGGCGAGAGGTCTTGGATTGATCTAAGAAGTCGTTACGTAACTTGAGATTGTACCAACACTAGTATGGTGGCAGTCAAAGGTTATTCCAAATATAATCCGATAGAAGTGGGACACTCTGACAATCTGTATGGAGAGGAAGGTTCTATCTACGTCAAAAAACGTTTTAAGCAGTACGTTAATAAGAGAGTATAAAAGTAGCTAATTCCGATGGCCGCTATGGAGGATGGTCGGGAACTGCGGAAATGTGACGATATGGGAAGAATATCCAGCAGTCTATGTGTCGCGTTGATTCTGGGCGACTGGACAGTGACGATAAGTGACTGGAAAGGTGAACGAGAAAATGAGTAAACAGGCGGCTTGGTGCAATTAATCCTGAAAAGAGAAATAGATCGATGTGGCTTACGGTTTACAATATAAAAGCGTTCGACAGAATGCCTTGTCAAAGCTGTGAGTATTACAGTTGGATCTCACGTAGAAAGTCAGCAGAATTTTTACGCGGAGATCAGCTCCAAATAAGGTGTTCAGAAAAACTTTGAAAATTTTTTTGACCAAGAGAAAGCTCTTAAGCAGTTAAGACTAATACAAAAGCACCCTAGATGACTAAAAACTAAAGGAGAACTCACAGCGAGGAGCGGTGTAAAGCAGTTCGGAGAATAATTGTTGGTCGTTCTGTTGAAGCCTCATAATTTCAGCAGTTAAAAGAAAAAAATGACTTCGAGAAAACTTTAAGGGTACATCCAGAGATTTTAGTATATTTAAAAGAGAGAACTGAAATGTGAGTATTCCTGTAGACATCCACCATTAAAATGATTAGCTTGCTGGCCAAGATCAGGTAGAGCTTACGATCAATCATTGTAGTCGGTAAGATCCGTCTGCTCACAGCACGTTGGCTTTGGTGACGACAATGGGCAGCGGAGAACGTCGTTTGTCACCGGTGAATTATGCGAGTTAGTTAAAACTTCGTCATCACGTTCAAAAAACGGTTGATCTTTTTCCGCTTAGCTTAGTATGTGCAGTTCTTAGGCTAATTTACTTTCGTGGCGCATAACCACATGCAAGAGGGTAGTTAAACTTTGAATAGCGGGCCTATGATGTAACAGTACTGCAAGTGCGCGTACCTCCAATAGAAAACGAGAGATACGTGACAGTGTGGAAGTGTTTCAGCCGAGGATTGTGGTAAGTGCAGGAAAAAATGCGGATACTGATGAATAAATAAGGGAAGGAATGAGGGATGAAGATGTGAGAACCCGAGAGCTTAACGATGAAAAAGGAGGGAAAATTTCATGCTTTGGTTATGTCGGTTGCAAGAAATTGGCACGTCACATCCAAGTACGAAATACCAAAGTGTTTTGCGCTGACCCGTGAGCACGGAGTGGTGCTGAGCTAACTAGTGTCTCAGGGGTTCTGCACGCCTATGATAATAGGGCCGTGGGGTTAACCGGTGGGCCACAGAGAGCAACAAAACGAAGAAGGGATTTCACTGGGGGTGGGTGCCCTAAACTGTTATCAGATGCAGAGAAGAACTGGGTATTATACTGGATAGATGCAGCAAGATAGTTTTATTGCATGCATATCCAGCCGAGCCGGAAAGTTTGGACGAACGCATTCCTTCTAGTCTATGCTTGTCCGATCGAGATACTTAGGGCCAAAATTCCAATGGAGTGGAAACTCGGCTTAGGCTGTTGTTTTGACCAGGATGATAGTAAACTCGTGAGCTAGAGGAAGAAGTTGAGGTAGACAGGAAACATAAATGGAGCAGAAAATGTAAGGTTCAGGATAAGTATACAAGAAAATAAATGTAGTTTGCATCCTGTGTTTGGTTGCTGTCTCAATGGTGGTAATGAGGCCTTCAGCTGTGAGAACATTAGTGCAGGGCCACGTTGTGCTTCCCGATGCGGTCGAAGGCCGGGTCAGGTGGGGGTGAAAAAGGGTTGGATCAACAAGATTATGTGGTATGCTTAATGGACTAAGCTCCAGAATCTCAAAGGCTGGGGAGACGAAGTCCAACTGGACGCGGTTCTTTGGCGGATTGCTGGGGGTGGCCGTAATCAGGACAGGTCATAGGTTGCTAAAGGAAATTAACCTGCTTTCTGTCCCACCACCTTTATTAGAGCGCTTTCTCCCTTATAGGACTGGTAGCATGGGCCACCGGGAAATTCGACATTTCTCCTCTGCCTGTCCTGGCCTTCAATGTAATGTGTAGAGCTTACAACCGCCTAGGGATGGACTGCCTCCCCCGTTTTCAAACTTATCTAACGACGCATCTTCATTGCAATGGAAGTGCTGTTGAATTGAGCTGGAAAAGGTGAAGTTGGCCGCAAGCAGACACAGATACGGAATGTTTATTTGAGTGTATGTCCATTCTGAGTACATTATCTGGCAGAGAGGACCATACACGTCAACCGGCTCAGTACTTGGGGATGATCGTCATTGAAAGTGTCGTTCAGCACAGTTAGTTGATTAATTGTAGTTCGCACATACTGCTTGAGTTTAAAGCCCAGTAAGACAGAAAGAAAAACGAAATAAAAACGAAAACATTCACGGAAAGCAGACCCGTTCAACGAATTGATTGGGGTGGTATGAGAGGATGCAGCGATGATGACCAGTCGAACTTGGCATTTTGGCTTGGTGGACAAATAACACTAGTAAGTAGAATAGTGGACGGCGCTGGAGTTTCCGAGGCGCCAAGTGTGATCTTGGATTTTTCGTCCCTATTTCCGTATGCTTGAACCTCTAATGCGTTACATCCAATTAAAAGTGCCAAAGTGCGTGAACTGAGTTCTGATTTCAAGCTTCAGTGAATTGCGCTAGGGGTAAAAACCGGCGAGAAGCAGTGGGCAATATATTGGGGGTTTCGAATAGCACACGAGAGAAAAATCATGTCCTAATTTTTAGCGTCGTTAATGGAATGCCCTTTCTGGGACGTCCGTGGCGCGAAAAATGTAATTTTTTCGTAACCGCAGGTGGACAATATATCGCCGTCGAGGCTTCAATGCTCCCGCTTATTCAACGCATCATCTGCCGCAGGGCTGTCAGATGCTGAGAAGATATGATGCTGTCGCACAATATAAATGCGCCGGTTTTCCATACGCAGGTTGAAACTTCAAATGCTTGCTTGACGTCGGTTGATGGAGGAGGTATATAAATGCTATATGACGTTTCTAGTGTTGGTAAACGGCATCAAACAGTTACGCAAATTTCAATATGGTGCTTCCATTCCCCCATGGGTTTGCGTTCTAAGAGGAGGTCAATGCAAGCAAGTGGACGAATATACATGCAGGATGGTCGTACTTAAATTATGGATACGACTTTTTGTTTATCTTATAACTTTGAGGGGTAAAGTAGAAAAGGTACAAGTCACTAGTCTATGGTCACTGCATGGAAAGTGGCTAAGTGTTGGGCGTTATGCTAGAGAAACAGGAGATAAAATAAAGCGGGTGACGAGGAGCAATAAATGAATCGCAGCTAACGTTCACTGGAGGTTAGTTTAGGGCAGAAAGGCTGTTCGGTCGGATAGTTAGGACCATTGATAATAGGTATGAAATCGGAGACAGACTTGACCAGGCCAGGACAGTGTACCCCATGAAAAGGGTGAACCACCCATATGAGACCTTGAACCGACTCAAGAAGTGCAGTTTTACTCTCAGCCGCAGAGTACTTTAATTTCACACAATAAGTCGCCTGCAACAACGGGTGTATTTGCTACTGTAAAACCTGGTGCAGCCCGACGCAGCGTGATATTTCCCTGGGGCTGGCTCCACATTCCATGTCCCACTGATAACAATCATGTCCATGTTCACATCCATGACAATTTATGGTGGAGCTGATGTTTAATCAGTGATAACCGGGATTTCATAAGCTGTAAAGAGTTTTCCTTCTCCGTTTGGGTCAAACGAAGATTGCTTTGAAGCAAAAGTTCCCGGATCTTTTGGAATTCCGAACATACGTATACTGACCGGCGGTCGACCCGGTCGTCTTTGGTTTCAGATGACAAAGAATGGAAACGCCAAACGTCTGACTATCGTACGTTTCTCTTTCAAGAGGCCGGAGTGAGCCGGTAGGAACAGCGATAGAAGAAATTGAAGAAAATTGTGCAGCAGGGCATAATGGAGGTTTCTTGTTATAATTTAGCAGATAATAGGCACCGAGGAACCCAAAATGGTTGACTGAGTTAGCGGAACTTTCCGAGAAAAGCTGGGTTGTCTCACATGAGAGGTTACAGGTTATGAATTACCAAGGGATGAGTTGATGCATCATGTGCATGCCTGGCGTGTTTTGTCTTCGGTAGGGTTAGTAAGTTGATGTGAACTAAATATGGGCTGATGACCAAGAGAACTCTGACAATGAATGAAGGCTGAGGGCATTGTGGTCAAGTGGTCTGTGTACCGTCCACCCATTGCCAACTGCTTTCTGCTGGACAAAGCTCGCTTTCGCTTTACTGCGTCAATTTGACTGTAGCGTTGACCCGTGATGGACACGAGCGTGGTTTTGCCATTGATTCTCTTTGTTTGACGCTCTGTCGTTCACGTGGGTTTTTGGCAGAAAGCGGAATAACCGAACGAGAAAGGAACACTACTGAGGTTTGCTTTATTAAGCTACTTAATTTGTTCCAAATATTACCGTAATAGTTTCGATTCACCTTTGGTTTGATGTCGGTTAATGCAGTCACTACGCGTCATTCAAACGTCCTGTCGTGGGGCTTACATGCTTCTCTTGGCTGCTATTCGCTAGTAAACAGCAACCGTAACTAAGTCCAAATAACGGCAGGTTTCACCACCGCTTTACAAGCCAAAACACTCTGGGCTCCATGGCGTTCAGCAAAGGAAGTAATCTTGCTAGAAAACATTTGAATGACTGCGGTCTGCTGCTAATACCGCTGTTCTGTTCAGTGTCGGATGGTTTTCGTTGGTCAAGTCAAACACATCTGTAAAAGACAGTTCAATGGCTGGGTCATGCTTGTTATTCCCAGAGTTTTTGATCTTCGAGTAATTATTTTCATTGCATGGATTACATGTTACTTAATCGTGGGGTTATTTATTGTTTCACCGGAAAAACCGGCTTTTTCGTCAGAATGGGGAAACCGCAATTGAATGCAAGCGTGCCTCTTATGACTGGAAAGCGCGGATGTTTTCGTGAGCTTCTACGCTTATTGGATTAAGTAGAGTTAAATATGTGTGCACATACGACAGGTAACTTCGTTCACAACAACAAAGCCGATTCGCTGCGTGCAGGCAGGTTGATGGGACTAGGTTTTAATCAATGTTACCTGAAGTCTAATTATGCCGAAATTTGTGAGGGGGCAATTTGTCAAGGAACGCCACAGATACGATCTAGACAAATGCTGAGTATGGGCAAAATTTATCCATTTAAGCAGAAATAACAGGCTTCATCAGTGGATGCAAAAGATGACTTCAAAAAAACTAAAATGCTAAAACAATAATAGCCGACAGAACGGATTTTCGTGTCGCACCTGTGATGTCTGTAGCCTTTACTCCAGGCCCCTGGCAATCTCTTGACAATCCCGCGAACTCATTTCAAATTAGTGATATACTACCATTCAAGGAGCACTGCCCACAAAAATCTCAAGGTCTCAGCTGATGGAATTCCTTCTAGCCAATGATGCCCACATTGAAGAATAGCCTAACTTCTCAAAATGAAAAGGCCTCGACTCCGTCTGGCGTCTCCGGTGAGGTCAAAATAGTCTATATAGGACTATCCCTTTGGACTAAAGCTATCTAGAGTCCAGGTTCCAGCTACCGTTCTTTGATAATAATAGCAATAATAATAATAATGTATGTTTATCCATTTGCGAGAATCATGTGCAGGGCAACATCAAACTGGTTAAAGGATGATGAAGAGGAACCTCGGGTAGCAGAAATTAGAAGGGATTACGCGGTTGGTGCAACCTTGGATTATTTCGGAAGTATACTGGAAAGTAGAATTAAATGCTCTAGAGCAATGCGGAAAGTACAAGTGTACCATTCAGAAATCCAAACTAGAATACTTTTTCCCCAAGATTGTACAGAGTTTCATGGACTTGTTTGCGAGCAGCGGACCGCGAGACATATTGTGTTTAAGTGCAGTCAATGTGCGTGCTGCTGGCCCAAAACATAAACGGAGCCCAATGACGCATGTCAATATATGACATGTCACCAGACTGCAAGAACGTTATGTAATTGACAGAAAAGCTAATTTGTGGAGATGAGGAGCAGTGGGAATACGGTAATTGGATGGAAGTGGTGAAAACCAAGCGAAACGTTACGCAAAGCGGATGGTCCCATTTGACAACAATAAAGGGTCGATCGAATATTGAAATCGGTAGAAGAATACTGTCAAGATCTGGAGGACATTTTATAACGTTTTTATGCAGAGAATATGAAACTACGAAGACCGTTGGTTTCATTAATATGCAGCTGGCGGTAAGCTGGACTGAACGATGCGTTTGAAAAGAAAAATTTAGTATGAAATCATTTCTTAAATATATGAAATAAGACTGCTCTGTATGTCGTCATCTTTATTGCCCCAGCTTTTGATCTTAGCTAGCAGCACCAGTGATGGATTGAAGGAGGCGCGCGAGCCATTCCATTGGCAGCAGTAACCGCGTTTTCCCCAACCGTTAAAAACTAAGTTGGAGTATCCAAAGCGATCAGCTTCGTACTTTTGGTTGAACGGACCAGTAATAGACCACCAGCTCTAGGCAGCAGCGTCCTAGCAAGAGTGATAGGATAGCAGCTTTGGAGTCCCCCATACCAGGACAGAACCAGCAGCAGCGCATCTAGCCCGGGTGATGGATCTGAAACACAGAAGAGAGAAGTGGTCTGGCTCGGGAGCCAGCTTGAGGTTCGGGTGATTATTGGACCGGAAACAATAGACCTGAAACGTAATGCTTCCACTGCGTAATATATAGTAACCAGATCTGAAATGCAGTTGCAGGTTTGAGGTTATCGAGAACGGCCTATTCAGTGCCCCCAGGACAACAAATAGAACAAGATGACGTGAGAATACAGGAGCACGCAAACAGATGTTTAAAATCACGGAATGTAATGAGAACCTTGCCCAATCAGTCAGTTTGTTGACATTTTGGCCAGTCAACATTGGGAACGGATCAATGGTTAGTTAGCTATGCCAATTGTAATAATAATAATAATAATAATGGGTATATTTCTCGAAATTCGAGAGTCATGCGCAAGGCAAGATCACATTTACACATAGATGGCGCATTGGAAATCGTAAGACAAAATTTAGTCGTGAAGATGGAGTGTCTGTGCTCTAATGAACATAACCTGCAATAAGATGGGCTAATGACGAGGTTTTGGGCTTCAAATGAAAGCTAGATAATCCAATGCCGTAACTTTCTGGGGCCGACTATGAGTCTTGCACTGCGAGCCAACTCATGTTTAAACGCATCAAAGGTGCGCATCGCCGACGCATACTTTGGCTGGGGAGAAATGGTGGGTGTTGTCAAGGGGCCGTGTTAATCAAAAATCAGGAGGGCAAAATGGTAAAGAGGAAGATCAATAGGGATGTTGTAGCGCGATGGAGAGGAGTCGAAATCATGCTGGATATCATTTGAGGTGGATGGGCAGTTGTAATCGACAACATTCAGTTGTCAAAATAATGCCTAAAATGAAACAGCAGGAAACCTTCAAGGTATCATCAGACAATTTACGGCATGAAAGTATACGAAAAATTGTGGACAGAGACAATGGAACTTACAAAAATGGTCACTGGACTTATGCGGCCGGAATATATAAAGGATATATAAAGCTTAGTATACTTTTTGAATACTTCGAGAGGCACACTTGGTTGCATGATCAAATGTTGCAAGGGTATTACCAGTTGCATGGAAGAACTAAGCACAGTTAGGAATCTATTGAGGACAGATAACAAAAATGCCGTTCTACGAGGAATATGATGCTAATACTCAACAATGGCATGTACCACAGGCACAAGGTTCAATTGTAGGGTGGCGGCGCATGTCGAGATGTATCCGCGGTAATCGTATCTAACGAGATTTTTAAATGGACATGAAAATAAGACTGCGGTGAAGGAATTCACCACAGATCATAAGTCCTGGGTGAAAAATTTTCAAAATGGACCAAAACAGATGGACGGAAGCATGCTGACGGCCACTGGATGCCTGGTACTCAAAGGTGGTTGAGGAAGGCGTCGGTTAATTTGCTGTTGATCCCACAAATAAGAAAATAAATAATAGCCTTTCGGATATACGGACAGACGGAGATGAATGACGTAGAATTGTGCCAAACATTTTTGAAGATATGAAGAAGGTAAACGTCGCCAGCAGTGAGGGCGAGTACGAAGATTAGTATGACATGCGTTGAATAATATATCCGACGCTGGTAAGCCAGTGTGAAACAAAAACCGGGTCTTTTTCCTACTTTGTTTGGCGCCCAGAGACATGGCTGATATCAGTAGGCTGTATATTGATAACTGCGGTTTTCAAATTGAAAATTGGAGGTGATGTTTACGTCAGACGATGGTGCCAGTAGCTAAAACAAGGATCTACATGTAGTCGGCTTCGCCGATTTGATGGGCATGTTAGACACGGTCGGGCAGTTCCAGCAGTGAAGCCGTGTACTTGGGAGGAGTTTTCCGCTCACAAATGACAAGAGTTGTAGATCAGACTATGTGGCCACGATTTCAAAACAGACTCGCAAAATGGTGGTTCGCTTGCGTTGACGTCATGCATTGTAATGCAAATGTTTTCTTCACGGCGGCCTTTGGAATTGATTGTAATTGTCCGCCCTGAAATGGGCAACATGCTTTAGCGACGATTTGCTTTCAGGCTGTGTTGAGAAGTGCGAGCCTAAGGCCAGATACTGCACAGTGGTTTCCTAGCGAGGCACCAGTGCAAACGCGCATATTTGCAAACGTTCGGTGCCCATACAATAACTGGCAATGGGTGCTTTAACTCCAGATTTTGGCAAGAGCATAAATAGTAACGAATTTCCAGGTGGGGTATTTCATTCCAACGGGGACTTCTCGTCCGTGTCGCTCGGCGTCATTGTTGCGCATCCCGTAGGCCGCCATACCCACGCAGCAAACCGAAATGGACCGAGAGAATCACCGGAAGGTTCCTTAAAGTGGTAAGGTTTCTGAATGTCGGGAATAAACACCAATTAAATTTGGTAGAACAGGTACCACGCGACAAGAGAAGACGCAATAAATCGGGGAGCGGATAATTTGGAGGCATTTTATCGCGGGGGCATAGTCTCGTGAGCAGTATACTGAACGGACACTAGCAGTATCAAACACGAAAAATTTGAAGCCTAACCCGTTGGGCAAGGATGACGGCGGTACGGGATAGAAGTTGTGTAATCGTATATATGAGCCATGAGGCTCGTTTTGGGCAGTTTAGACTTCATGGGAAATGAGAAGAAGCAATGCTGCAGTCTGGCGTAGCTGCCAGCTGCGGATTAATAAGTGATCTATCTTAAGAGCAGATCGGAACAGAAAATTACCATAATACATCGTGCGAAGTAAAATATATGGGTGGCGACTGAAGTTGTCGGCAATCCGGTTTTCTGGGCCTGCATAATTATGTGGACAGGCTAATCTACCTCACGGATCGTCAACGCACATGGGTAAGGTAAAATTAACCGTTCATTGATGGTATGGACAATGAACAGGGGCTGCAGATATAAGCAATGAGCTATCTGGAAGAAGAGAGATGCACTAGGGACCGAGTAAATTGACAGCATAGAAATCACTGACTATACCCCAATCTAGAAGACCATGTCTTTGAAGCACAAGAATTGGCCGGGACTAGCAGGTAATGGTAAGTGGAAGTGGTCACTGAGGGTAAAAAAGAAACCGCGTAGGACTCTATCTTCACGGAGATAATGCGAAGTCCAAAGTTTCTAAAGTAGACAGAGAGATATCGACGAGGAATCAGAGAGAGGGAATCCAAAATGGTCACCCAGTTTCGTCTGGAAGGAACCGTTTAGGTTGGCCGGAAGCAAAGAAAATTCCAACGAGCCAAATTCGTTTGCTTGGGGCGGCGGTGAGGATATGATCTGAGAAAAGATGAGTACACAGGCTGACGAGGGAGTAAGGAGCTCTAAAGGATTTTGCCCTGATCGATAGACGAGTCAAGGTATTTTTAGCTATCAGTACCTGCTACGAAGTAACTACGGGAGATTACCGGCCTCCTATGCGACGTTTGTAATGCAGAACATTTTACTTTAGGAAGGATTGAAAAGAGATGCAGTGTTTGATTTGACTAGACGAAGCCATGGAAGTTCAAGATCAAGCACCTAGCATCTGACCCTTTTGTTAAGGCTTGGTGAAGTAACTAGGGGAATTCCAGCGAACGCCCGCTACATATTCTCTATTGCGATTCTGTCGACTTTTACGCACATGCGTGAAGATAGTCGGGCAATAGTCGAGATGTGGCCTGCCGTGAGACTTGAAGTTGATACTCCCGCATGTTTGGGTGTTCAGTGTCCTTAAGATCATTGTAGCGGTTCTTTTGGCTATGGCGCATTGGTGGTGGACTCGCTCATGGAATTTGAAAGAGCGGGAGTTTTGTAACCCTAAGTCCTTAACCGAGCGTGATACAGAAATGAGCAAGCCACATATGGAGGGAGATCCGGAGGGCACATCCCATGAGAGAAGCCTTGTCGGCACAGAACTTCGTAAGTCACTTGGAATACCGGTTATCAACAGACTTTAGGTCTTCAAGGATAAGTGCAGTTGTGAAGTTAAGTGAACCGGCTTCAAAGGAGTAGAATATTTTGCGGTCATCGGTAAACCGGAATCGTGCGCCATGAAGAATAACTTTGTAGATATAATCAACATAAAGCAGAAATAGGAGAGGACAAAAGAAGCTCCCAGAGGGACCCCACTGGCAGTAGCACAGGGCTGGAAAAACAATAGCTAATACTGACTATGTGAAAGCAATCTGAACGGTAAGACGAAAACAAAGGTAACAATGGACTTCTTATAACGTGCGTCCTAAGGTTAGCTAGGAGTTGGGGTGGGGAACGCAGTCGAACGCTCTTGGTATGTCTGAGGAGATTATGACCATCAACCGTGTAACAAGGTTCAAGAAGTCAAACTGCAGACTTAGGCAAGATCGGACCATCAGGAAGCGGTGTTAGGAAGAACTGATAAGATTGTGAGTAGTAAGGAAGCTAACCGTTTTTTCTTTAACGGCTTTTTCCATAGGCCTGAATAGAACTGAAGTTTGGTTAATTGGACAAGGGCTCTCCGGGTTATGCACAATACCTTGTTTGTGGTATGGAACAATAATGGACGTCTTTCGCTGTGACGGAAATTCAGTGTGAGACACGGAGAGCCCAAACAGATTTACCATGAGCAGAGAAAGTTCCGGAGCCGCGGTGCGAGGTAAGACTGTTGGGATGCCATCAGGCCCCGGCCTGTGGGATTGCTCGTCACAATTTTTTACTGTCATGCCACCAGCAACGTCGTATGAAATGGAGGACAATCTAACCAAAGTTAACTTGGGGTGGATTTTAGGATGTGGCCGATGGTCAGTAATGAGAGTAGAGAAGACATATGCATTAAATGCTTCTGCAATGTCAACAGGGGACTCTATGCGTAGGCAACTGAAAATGACGAACTGGGAGATTTTTGCGAAAACGAAGGGGTCTAATCAAACAAATAGGACACATCAGCGCTCGCGGAGTTGTGACCCAAAAACTCACTTGACTATTTGGGCTGCGAGCGAGCTTTTAAAATATGGGAAGTCTTCCGAACTGGGTTGGGCGAACCAAGAGCTGGCATTTCCTGCCTTTTTAACCTTAGTTTGGACTCCACAAGAAATTCTTGTTGCAAACTGCCAGTTTGCATTAAGAGCGGGAAGTCTCCCGTTTTATTGAAGATTTTTGATCCTTCAAGAGTTTCATCTGGAGGTGACAAACCTTACTAGGCTCCTTGGGTTTTTGCTGAATGATCGGAGTGGTTAGATGATAAATGGTAAACACAAGTTTTGCGTGAAGGTCATTTGCCGCATTCTGCGGGTTAGGCAATGAGATGAGGCCGGAACAATCAAAGGTTTGCAGGGAGTCAGGGGTTTAATTCCAGCAAGTAAACGTATTGGAAGAAACTGTTTGGTCATTGCACGTAGATGAAGAGGATTTATTGAGAAGCTATTGGGAAGCTACACGAGGCCACCTTATGGTCACCTCCATGGAAAGGTTTTAGTACTGAAACCTAAACGTTAGGAGTGCCTTGCATAGAAACTAATTCTAAAATAACATGAAACCCTTACCTCGAGGACACATGATGAGTACATCCTTCAGCATTCGCTTCAAAAATAAAGTCGCGTGGGGTAGTTGGAGCGGATACAGAGAACCAAAAAATTCTAGGACCATTGAAGTTGTATGCAATTATCTTACGATTACGGCGGAGACCAGAAAGATGAACGACGGCTTGGATTAGAAGAGAGATATCGGAATTATTCCAGTTAGGTTGCTGGTATTTATATCCTTTGTGGACCAGCAGCTCAGGTAGTTGCATGTGAAGCCAAAGCGATTCCGGGATAGAAGCGAGCAGTGAATGATGGAGAATAGAAGCTATGTGGCTGCTTTAGGTAGGCTAGTCAACCGCCTCCTCTACGATTTGGTCTATTGGTTTGGTAGAGACGGTAACCTGCTAACGAAAAGATGAAGTGGAGCTGTGGTCCACTAACTAAGCCTGGGATTTTCGAGATGTGGTTTCAGTGGAGGTCAAATAATCAACGGATACATTATGGGTTCTGATGGTGGCTACCTGTGATGAAGGGGTAAATCTGCGGGTCCAAAATTGACGCCCTTTGGATAGAAATTGACTGACTTGGTCCTAGTGCCAAAAGAACGGGATATGATAGATATGTTCAAAATAGTTGTTGTCTGAGTGCAATCCGTCCCGAGGCTCCATACTAATAGGACCGCCAAAGCAGAATCCGAGCAAATGAAACGAATCCGAAGAAGCATTGCTCTCCGGTACTGGAAAAAGTGCGCCTTTTCAGCGAGGGAGTGATGAGCTGGTTGGATAAAATGTCCAGCTGTGCCGCTGGGGTGCATGCCGTCACGGCCCTTAAGAAAGAATTATATTGAAAATGGGATACGTTAAGTATGCAGGATATGTTTGTTTATTTTAATGCTGCGCACCATTGCGGATCTCTTACAGACCAGTCATTAAGTTGGAATGCCTTTGAGAATAGTTTATGCCACCAACAAGCTAAGAAGAAAGCAAGGTGGCTGAAACAATAGATAAAACAGGGCGAAGACAAAGCTCACTTAGATAGCTGCCATCTTTTCTAGATGTATCTAGCAACCCAAGAATGATGCCAATGATTTTGGAACCCAATCTAGGAAGGAACCAGCAACAAGCCTAATATTTCACCTGCATCTAAAATTCAGAAAAGATATTCTAAAAAGTAATACATCTATCAAAAGAAGAGTTAAGTGCCAATTGTATAGGTTTACATACACTAGGTAGTACTAGAGCAGCTGTGAATGCAACCTTCAGCAACCACAGCAGTTAAAAATTTATATATTGGGTGGCGGAAAACTAGCGATATTTCTGTAACCTGACAAAACGTTTGTGACGCCGCCTCATCGGAAAGCAAAAATTTCCCAACGCTAAGTTTTGGCCAATTATGAAGTGTTTAATTATTTTGGCAATGCACTTTGGATAGACAAACGTGGTCCACTATCGCTCGCTACCCGTGGACGCTTGCCTGACGCTATGGACTTATTCTTTCATACAATAACTGAAGTGAATTGAACTGCTATCTGCGGAAAGATGACTATCCAAGCCTGTGACCCACTGGTCTAACTGGTATTCATTCCGAACGTTACTTCCAGACTTCTCTGTTGTGGGCTGAAATGATCAACGTCAATCTGTCATTGAAGGCGATCAGTTTCATCACAGCTGAGGTTGGCGGAATAAGTGCCAAGCCACAGGGGAAAGAGTCGGAATGTCAGAAGGACCTATCGTCCAGCGTCCCTTCTTCTTGTGGTACTAAATGTAATGGAACGCTATGACTGGGAGAGAGTCGGTGTACACCTGATCAGACATGAATTCTTTAGCCAGAATCAGTGCGGTTTTGTCAGTGGTAAATCGTACCTGACAAATCTACTATGAATCCTGGGCGAAGTGACCCAATAAACGAACAAAGAATCCGGTCGAAGTGTAATGCCGGGATTTTAGGACAGCCTTCGACTCCGTTAATCCCAGTAATCTGGCTGCTAATTTCAAAGTCGTCATCTCTAAACGTAGCAACACTGGTCACCGGATGGATTGTGGACTATCCTTGCCACCGCGGATACTGCGTAAGAGTAAATGAATGGCGGTCTTATTCGGTAAGTCCTTGTGGCGAGGTGCCTTGAGGACCTCGCCATTCTTAGTGTTCATCAGTGATCTATTCAGGAACGTCAAAAACTAAGCTAATAATTCGCTGATGATGCGATGATTATAGGTATTCTCAGAGGCCGCCTAGTAAATGTGGGTCTGGACTCCAAATGCGCTTGGTCATCCAGGTGGAGAATGCCGAATATCATCGAAAACCACAAGTGTCTGATCACCCAAGCAGAAAGAAACAATCGCTCAACCCTTAGCACTGCAGGCAATTCTCATGACGAGGGATACCGGCAAACTGGGTTGATTATCCATGTCTCCTTCAGGCAGTAAGCCAAATGTGCTGGGGAGGCTCACAAGACAAACCGGGTTTCGCACCAAACAAATGAACCATGCAGCCCGGGAACGCCAGGTTAGTCAAATCTTTGTAAAAAGCAATAGTGCATCTTCAATTGGTATATGCAGTACAAACCTTGGTGCCCACTTTGGCGCGGGACAAGCTGATTCCCAAAATCGTCCAGTGGTGCCTCAAAAAGAGGGTCCCATAACAAAGAAAGCCAACGTACCAAGAGAGGCTGCAGTCCTTTAATTTGCATTCATTACACCACAGACGGCCCAGAGGCGACCACGTCGGTAACTCTAAAATACTGAGAGATCTTGCAAAGACTGCAGCTCCACTGTTTTACTCCGGTGAAAACACGTCTATCAGGGGATGCAGCGTAGATTAAAGTGTCCAGAACCCTGAAAATCATCGGACAGCAATTCTTCTAGCAAGGAATAGCCAAAGCATGAAATAAACCATCAGAAGAAGTGATATCTCCCTTACTGTCCTACGGTTCATAACCTGTTCGGACAAAGCGTAGCCTACGTTTTTCCCCAACCTTACCTAGGACAGTTTTCTTTAGCCATCAAATTTGTTGTTCTTCCCCATAAGGCGAAATGCTACCCTAAATTTTATTCAGTGCCACAAATTCATTTGTCTCAAACTCCATATTAGTTTCAAATGGTAGGGCCGTTGTTACCGTCGTTTTTTCCTTTTGGTGCCCCTACTCTGTGTTGGCCTTCAACCTTTCAGTCTTGGATTCCTCTCCATTACGGAGGTGATCCTGAGGCGCCTTCCAAAAATAATGTCAAAACCGTAGAACGGAACCTTTGCGATCAGGGCGCGTTGGGACGGTGAACCTCACTGTTCAATGAATTTGTCCGACTGCACTTAGAGTACTGTGTCCAGGCAGGCAGACTATATTTGGTAAGGAATAATAAAATGCTGGAACAGGTTCAGCATGTTTTTACACGGTGCTTTGGGCATTTGAAGCATATGGGATATGAGCAGAGGCTGAGATCACTTGGCTTGTAATCCCTGGAAAGTCGTAGGGAGTGAGGTGACTTGACGCAGAGTTTGAAGGTCAGTAAGGGTCTTGCAAGGATCCGGGGTCACCGTGGACCCCTATTCCAGATTAGGGGGAAAGATACACTAAGAGGGAACGAAAAAAGCAACTGTGAGAACATGTAACTATCGGGTACAGAAGCAAGTCGGTGGCCAAACGAGCGGTGAATGGCTGGAAAAAGTGACCGGAGGAAGTAGTCGGGGTGGGATCAGTGCGCCAGTTCGAAGGGAGACTAGGCAACGCATGGCTAGGTGTGTTTGGAGAGGACAGCGTGTGAATTGTGAGGTTGAAGAGGGAACGTCTTAGTAATTGTTTCCCTCTTTGTAGGAACGGTTGACGAAGCACCGTCAGATCCATGGAGCTCTCGGTGCAAGAACCTGAGCGATCAGGCATACCGCCGTAAAGTCCTATAACCGAACTAGGAGTGAATTTGAACCCATCTGCCCCGACTAGGGTTGCTGTTGCGCTACACCAGTTTGGCTCCTCGCGGTTCTTTCATCTTTCGTCGTCCACATCTTTTATTAACAAATAGCAGAGCATATAATTTTCAGGAAGGAGGCAGGGGCCAACGGAGGGCTACCAAATGGGGTAATTGATCTGCAATGAGAGGATTCGAACCTTATCCTCATGACCACCGCCGGCTTTTTGGGTTGTATGACAGATTTCCGATTGCCATGCCGTTAAAACATAGGACAGCATAAAAGCTAACTTCATCGTAATGATGAGAGAGTTTGCGCGGTTCGCAGTTGTTTGCTGCAGAGGCGGAGTTCCAGTTGCGAAGGGGCGTAAACACGCTGGGTTGTCTGCTGCAGTCTGTAAAACCGGTGGTCTTCGCGCAGTTTTTGTGTTGCATTTATTTTCCTACCCTCAGGACGATTTGTGAATTACTCTTGCCTGGCACTGTACGGCTAAAACACCTAAAACCAAGACACTCAACTGGCACAGCGAAACGGCAGATAAGAGTGGTGAGAGGTTGAATATATTCGATGTGAGCGTGTACGCGAAGCGTGTGCAAGAGACGTGCACATAACAGCCGCTCTGGGAAGTGTAAGATCGATTGTCTTAACGTGGGTCTCGTATTACGTCTGCTTCCCCTTAACCGATATGGCCATTTGTGCGATTGCAATACTGTCAACCCAGGGACTCGACCGGTACAACGAAAATACAGTCGGAAGCGGTAGGAGGTTGAGTTTATTTGACAGGAGCGTGCGAGCGAAGCGTATGCGAGCAACACGCAATTGGCAACCGCGCTGGGCGGCCAGCGTTCGGTTAAACAGGCGATTCGGAATGAAAGAGCACTGCCCTACGGGCCACTATCGTCCTGCGCCAGTTCACCTGCAGTGAACTGAAAAATACGTACTGTACACTCAGTGCCGTTCTTCGGTTGTTTCCTGGGACTGATTGCTACTTAGCCTTAGGACATGCTCCACTCCAACTAGGACCGGACACTAATTTGAACTGAACGATTGTTTGAAGCCCTAGCGACTTCACACATGGTCGGTTCCACATGATAGCTACTCTGTCGTCAGCCTCTGCCTGTTACCACTTGTGCGTGAGTTTAATTCTTGAGGTTGATTATTCTGACTAATCGAATGTCTTTCCGACTTCGAGCCATACTTTCCACTATATTGAGACATGTTTAGTGTTCTCATATCGCGGTTATCAAACCAATTTTTTAAGCTGTCTAGCCCGGACCTTACAGAAAGCAAATAAGGGAAGCAATTTAAGACTTTCTCGAACGTTTCTTAAGCAGCATTTCTCTCTTCATATCGTGGCACTGGAACAGTCTGCCTCGAAGTATGTTGGTGGCCTTACCCAAGTGGGTCGTTAAGATAAAATTAAATAGTGACTTGGGGTATGTTGTCAGGTCGCTCACGTCCCAGGGGCATCGCCTGGTAAAATTTGACTGACACTAGCGGAATTTAAATTATGCAGACAGGATAGGGGGGATGAATATCCAGCCATAGAAGTCGTCATCCCTGTTCTTAGAGTATCACTTATCTGGAATCAAAAATTGAAGTTTGCACCCGGAATGCCCAGCTAAGCTCCTTTGTACTCATGCGGCCGAAAAAGATGGCCAACTTGTTGTTTGTATGTTGCTTTCCATGTTTGAGCGGTGAAGATGGCCGAACTTCAAATCCTTGCGGTGCATGATAACCGTTCACGACAAGGTACTGATCGTGAGAGACTTCAACTTACCGCGCATAAACAGGGGCGTTGAAACATGCATTCCAGGATGTCGAGAGGAAGATTTTCTAGGTTGGCTCCATGAAAATCTTATGCAGTTATCTATGTAAGACAGCGCTACATGTAGGACTGGATGGGTACCATCCCTTCTCGACCTCGTGGTCGCAAAACAAGAAAGGGATATAGGGTAGCTGGAGATCTGTCCTCCTTTGGGTAAAAAAGGGCACGTAATCGTCAAGTGCACTGTTTGTATGTGGCTTCTAAAGGCGGCACCTAAGACGGCAAGGAGCTTCAAGATGTATATAGGGAAGTTTCATGTTAGGGGGTTAGAGCTGTAATGGGATACTAATGATGCCAGCGTGGGGAACCTGGGACGATGATGGAGTCACTGCTCGTCCTCCGAGACGAGTTTGCGCCGCTGAACAGACGACGGAAAGAAACCAGGGCAGTATTGTGAGGGGCGGAGTACGCAAAGCTATAGAGCGTTAAGGCCGAAGTCGGTTTCTACAAAAGGCTCATAGGAGGAGTCGGTAATGGGTTGTCACAGAAATGAGACTAAAAGACGTGCAAAATGTCAAGTACAGATATGAGGTAAGTCTAGCCCAGTGAGCTGAAAAGCAACACAAGAAACGTTGTGCATGAGTTCAGTCAAAAGGATGACCTAGGACGGTATCAAGTCACTAGTGACGGATGGAAATTCTGTTGCATCAGATTACGTTAAGAAGGCAAAAATACTGAGCGATTACCTTATTATTGTACATAGAATCGACACGAGTTTTGATAGAGACTTTTCAGCCACTGGAAATGGATGGTCTGAGGATAGCAGAGCATATGGTTCGTCTACATCTGGGGAATATAAACGTTAGTAAATCAGCGGGTTCCGGTAAGATCCACCCGGCTGTTATCAAGATGCTGGCCGACCTCTTGGTAGGCCCAATGTGCAAGCTGTACAGGGCAACTCTGCCGCACGGATGCTTGCCACGGGGATAGAAAACTGCGACAGTAGTGGCTATCCAGGGGGGGGGTGACTCGCCCGGAAGTAGATGATTAGAGACAAGTGACAGGTGTCCTTGGCAGTGCTGAAATGTATTATCACGAAACATGTGTCTGCACCTGGCACAGCACTCCATGTTGCGCCATACTCAGCATGGTTTCTTGAATCACCAGTCATCATCATCATCATCGTTCAGCTTTTAACAGCAAGGCAAGCCTCACTGACCGCTGACTTTCCCCAGAGTTGCACGTTTCTATGAAAAGAGCGAACATCCAAGGGGAACAAGGAGTGGTCCTACACAGGCGGGAAAAGATAAGATACTGCTGCAGCCAACACACGGAACACAGTCTAACTGTACAAACGCACGTGTTTTCAATCATTCTGATTCGATAGAAAATGACAACACGATCGCCACTGTTCACGGTTCACTGCCATATCCTTCAGTGTCTCCAGCCAGCAAGTCGATAAGTCTTTGGGACCCCAACCACGAAGAATTGAGACGCCTACCTTACCTAATTTCGTTGTACATCTTCTCATTCCACGTTGCCACGTCATCTGTTGGCCTCCACATGGCTTCTTCCATTCCTTAGGAGGAACGCAAAATAAGGTGCG
>LUCM01006427.1:0-14066 GCA_008360955.1 Fasciolopsis buskii
GATAATGATGAGAACATAACATACGTAGATATTTCAACTGCCAAGCGGTCAAACACGCGTTGAATTGCCTCTTCGCCGTCACTCAGCAAGGCGATATCATCGGCACAATCTCAGTCAAAATCTCTGTTACTTGGGAGGAGTTCAACTCCACCGTCTAAAAGACCAGGTAAACCGTTCTGAAGTACACCTTTTATGACGAAGTTGAAAAAATGGAGATATTAAGTGGCCTTGCCGTACTTCAATGGAGACGAAGATGGATGGCGAAAGTTGGCCATAAGCCCTAACCCGACCTAATGTATGACTGTACAACTCATCGAGGACCGACACATGCCTTTCAGGGACTCTATTTTCCAGCAAGCAGTGCCATAATGCAGACCTAAAGGCTGCGCGAATGTTTAAGAACACGACGATCGTTGGCCTTTGGAAAGTAAAACGCCCCCTAACAGCTGCCAGAGGATGAAGATTCGACAGACGCATCAGCGACGGGCGCGGAACCTAGTCTGTCCCTCACGAGTTTGCTTTTTAGGCGTGTACAACCTGCGAAGAATGACAGACGGGAGCAGATTTGACGGTATTGGGATTAGGCTAATACCCACTTGGTAAGGGCTAGGGTCTCCAGTGGAGGCGCTAAACACCTCTGTTGACCTACACCCGTCAGTGTTTGCACATTGAATGTTGCTAGTTTGACGGGAGATCAAGGACGAAGGAGTGCATTCCCCGGTGGAAGCGGGTTGGGTGGGATTCGGAGGCTATCCGAGGGATAACCCGAGCGAACACGAACTGCACTGATTCCAATGACTTATTACTAGCGTGGTCATCTGCACTTCACAAAGAATGTAAAGAAACAGGGTGGGAAAAGAAATAGCACGAGTTAGCAGAGGAACAAACAGTTGTGCATGGTGGAAGGTCACTTCTACGATTATATGTAAGTTAACTGAAGAACCGAACGCCAGCGGAAGAACCCCACTGCCTTCAGTAGCCCAGTTCCGCTAGCAGAAACAAATAGTCCACAAATAACTGTACTTTGTGTACCCAATCATTCTTAGGAGTCTTCTGGTGAATCTTGATTTATGGATTTCTAAAACAAAATTTCAAAGTCGTGGCGTAGTGTAATATTCATCAACCATTTTTTCTCAGTATCGCAGTATTCGTCTACCGTTCTTACATGTTTCCCCTTATACCATTCCAGATTGCATAACTCAATTGTTTGCTGAACAAAGCTTTCATTTAGGGCTCTCGGCTTATGAATTCCAACGTTGCAAAATCATTCTAGATCGTTACAATTTATTCAACAAACAGTGGGCCAGGTTCTTCGTCCCGGACGTTTCGATGGCGGTCTGGATTCTCCAGCGCCAGCAAAACAATGGGTTCATTGGTTGAACACGTTTACTTACTTCTTGGATAGTGTCGAATCGCTCCAACTTGACAAACTCAGAGCACTGGCTAACTTTGTATCTCCCAACGCAACTTACGTAACTTACCAATCAGCTGTACACATACTCACGAATTTGTATACCAAACCTAAGAACGAGATTTTCGCTCGACACATTAACTACGTGCAGACAACAGACTAGTAAGAATATGGATCAATTCATACAGAAGCTCAAATCGGCGGCCAAAGACTGCAATTTTAAATCAATAACGGCAGAAAAATACCAAGACGCCGCTAGAGGTGCATTCGACACGGGACTTCAGTCAGATGATACGTCAGAGTCTAGTGGAAATCTTTGCGCCTGAGAAAATACGATCTCCCAAAATGGCTCAATCTCAGTCATAATCGTAGCGACCAGAAGCCACCAACACTGTATTTACATTGTTCCGAATCGGGATCGGCAACTCACAGTTCAAATTCTGCAATGGAGAACACTGGGGCTTCAGCGGCCGCTAATTTGGGATCCGGCAAGTGTTTCTTCTGTGGGATCGACGGACAAGAAAGTCACTGCGTCCTACACGTAACGTTGTCTGTAAAGCGTGCATTAGATCTACGGAGCGCATATCATCAAGCACCAATAAAAGAAAGTGAGAAGAAATTCACCGCTTTCGAAGCTTGCGGTAATCTTTATCGGTTCTGCTGCATAAGCTTTGGCGTTACGAACGGTTCCCTGCCTGCAGTGGACAACTGACAAAATAATTCAAGACCAGAATTTGAAGGGAATCTTCGCTTATCTGGACAACATAACTGTATTCGGAGCCACAGAAGAAGAGCATGATCGTAACTTGAAAAAGGCTTTACGAGGCTGTTAGGAAGTATAACCTAACGTTTAACGACAGTTACAATATGATTATTAGGTTCCGAAATGCCAGACAAAACCGTACTACCGGATCCTGATCAACTTTAATCCTTGCGTAATCTACACATGTCCACCGACTTCAGATCTCAATAACGTACTGTGGGAATGTTTCCCCACTATCCATCGTGGATCTCACACTTGTCTGACAAAATCCACCCACTTGTAGAGAATCGCATTCCGCTCCCATTGGCTATTTGTGAATTGCTGGAGGCAATCCAGAAATAAATCGCAAGATCTGTCGTTATATTTGTTGTGGAGTCTGCACCTCTCATCGAGGAGACCGATGCTTCTTGCATTGCTATTGCTGCCGCCATGACACAAACCTGTTGCGTCCCTTTCTCGGACTTGATCACTTAGTGAGCAGCACCACTCAGCAATCGAGAAAGAAGCTCATGCTACCGTCGAATCAGTCAGGAATTGGCGCCATTGTTTTATCCGTTCTAGATTCACCATTATTATCGATCAGAGATCGGTTCCCTTCATGTTCAGTCACACTCATATCAGTAAAATTTTTTTAAAAATTACAAAATACAAAGATGTCGTGTCGAATATTCTTGCTACGCCTTAGACGTCATCTACAAATAGATGAAGAACAATATTGCGATCGATGTTTTGTCACGAGTTTGTTGCGCATCATCTCAAAATTTGCCTAATCTTTGCGAACTACACAGTTCTTCATGTCATCCCGGTGTAACCCAAAAGCATCAGGAACACTTATCAAGGCTACACATCCTTTTGGAAGCCTTGATGTCGACTTCAAGGAACCTTTACCTCCTTCGTCGGAGAGGAAGTATTTGTTAACCATCGTTGACGAGTACTCCCGATTTCGAATCGTCTTCGCTTGTACTAATATGCCTGTATCCGCCGTAATCCTCCCAACTACTTGCTTTATTCGATTTGCCTCTCCAAGTTCATCCTGATCGCGGAACGTCATTCACGTCTGAAAAACTCCGGCCATTTCTTGCTCAGAATGGCATAGAAAGCAGTAGAACCACACCGCATAACCCACAAGGGAACGAACAAGTTGAACGAATAAATGGAATAATGTGGAGAAGGTGTTGCCGTATCACAATGGGAACTGGTGCTGCTGGGTGCTCTTCATTTTGTGCGGTCTGTACTGTGCACACCAAACGAGCGGCTCTTCTCATATAATCGAAAGTTGACATCCGGAATTAGATTACTACGACTGGACCAGTACTCTTGTGTTGCAGTGCCGTATGATTCTCTCGTGGATAAAGTAAAGGTGCTTGATTGCAACTCACAGTATGCCCATGTCCGTTTTCGGGATGGAAGAGAAGATATTATCCAATTTCGCAGCTTAGCTCTGATCATCCAAAACACGAATATCCCGAAAATACTTTGGCTACACATACTAGCACATCTACCTGTCCAGAAGACATAACCACGAATTTATCATACGCAGTTATCCAATAAACCACACTGAACCCGTTTACGCTGACAATATGCAAACACCAGACCCAGTACCTCTTTTTGTACAATAACAACGTACCCATCCATACAACTTACGAAACAGAGAAACTTGGCTCCCTCGCGACTGCCAGTTTGTAGTTAAACAGCTGAGTAGAATGTCGTATTACTCGTCTACCGTTCTTACATGTTTCCCCTTATACTATTCCAAATTGCATAACTCCGCTGTTTGCTGAATAAAGCTTTTATTTAGGGCTCTCGACTTATGAATCTGAGCGCTGTGAAATCATCCTAAACCACCATATTTTAATCAAAGAACCGTCTGCGAAAAGCTTTGAAAAGCAAATTAACTTTCAGCTAAGTTTGTTTTCAAAATACTATAGACAATAATCAGCCCTGGTGTCATGATTTATTTCCCCTTCTCCCCGAATAAAGAAAATGTTCTACTTATGGATGTCCTACATCCAGAATTAGAATTCGAGAAGTTGACCGTTATCTCTATTGCTTACCATGCTTGAAGCATGAGTGCAGCGGAAGGGACACGTAACATGGCCACTAGGGCCCTCTACACGGGGGGAGCGGGACCGGCAAGCTTGACCCTGAGACCTGGAGTGGCACAGAACCACGTAATGTATCAACAGGTCCGGTGTGATAATGACCAGGGCGATAGCGAGTCACCGTCTACCACCAAAGTGACCGGCAGATCTTGAATTCGAACCACTGATCCTGTTGGTGACAGATGCTCAACCCACTCGACCACCTCCGGCAAAGAGATATGACTGAATTGGAACCTAACTGCGGTGTCCAAAGATCGTTCTCCGACATTGCGTACTTTAAAGAGCCATTTATTCAACCCAATTGTCTTCGTTTCTAATGAACATTCGGACTTAAATGTAACCACACGTGCATACGAGAGTCGAACAAATACCCTGCGTCTCAATATGAGCTGCCGGTTAACGTGAAAACTTTTCTCTCTATGAAAACTGCGTTTTGGAGTAATAAAGGTTCCGTTCATTTTTCAGTGCACCATATGAACCTGAAAACCTTAGTAAGTATAGTGGGTTACTGACGGATGTTCAAAATAGAATAGTAGATCCACATGAACTACGCTGATAAGTAGGTCAAACGATCAATCACTTCCTGTATAGAGGTGACAGTTTGCAGACATTTTAGTAGTCGCCTATCATCCTTGAACATCCTGGTAGCAATATTAGCCTTGAAACCTGGCTCAAAAAAAGTCTTGAGGATCTGAAAATATATTATAGGAGTTGAGATGAAAAACACTAAAATTTCAGAACTCCTGATGTACAGAGGTACAAAACATCTGCGGTAAAAAATGGATGAAAGAGAGCAAAAGGATTTTTGCAACGCACCAAAAGTTACCAGTGAGAGAGAAATCATGACGAATCGAAAGCCTTCCGGCCCATCAATTTTTAGACCTCTCTTACAACTGTGCAACAGTTGATAAGTTATCGCAAGTAGCACTTATCGAATTACAGGGACTCAAACAGACCCAATCATAATGAAACCTAGTTTCTCGACTACACTTTATGGGTATCCATATAAACAAACCATCCAAGGGACTGAGAAACTGGACGGTAGAAACCAAACGGAGAACACCTCACAATGTGGACACTCCATAGCTCACGTATCTACTCCCGAAAAAAATCAAAACAATATTCAGAATCAAGATAAATGACCAGAATATCACGTACAGAGCTAAAATGGACAGCAGAGACTGCTAAGAAGTCCACCGAGGGCATTCGGTCGAGATGAAATCTGAAGCCACCATGGATTTCTGAAGGGCAACTGACCGAACAGACGAACCTCGATTCACAAGGATAGTAGTTTACATAATAAGAAGGCTACGGGTATCTATTGTCAACACTTTTAAATAGACGGGAAAAACGTACCAGCACAGGAAAGGCTGAACCGCTACTCAAACGCTTACCTTCGCGCCAAGGCTAGGAACCCGAGACTCCATAATTCACCCGGTTACCAAAACATACACTGCGAAGCAACATGTCCAATGATGAATGGCCGTAAACGAATTCAGACCGAGATTGTAGACAATATGGAAACTGACACTGTTATTCAACACCTTGGGAAACGATTCCGACCCATATGCTTCACTTGGAGTAAAGAACAACCACAGACGGAAAGAAACCTCCGATCGACTGCCCAATGAAAATGTTGTTTTAGCTTCGCAAAACGGTGTAATCACTCTGTGAGACAAACCTCCGCACGAAGCTGTTGTCGCCCACACAGTTCTCACGTGCGCATATGAAACCAGATGGCTGAATGCAGATTGTACGAAAAATGATGCAGAGTTTCAATTACGACCTCTACCGTTCACGGTTCGCCAACGTATCTCTGGCTATAGCCCCTTATATCTCAGGACGTTGCGTGGATCCTCAATCAAAATCTCACGAACATGCTGAACATCACCTCTATCCATTTTACTGAACTTTGAGGCCAACAATGAACCCAATGCACTGTCGATAAAGAATTGGCACCTACGAGCAAGAAACCTGGAGTGTTATACACGCCTATAACTGGGTCGTAGCGGATCAGGCGTTGCGACGAGTCGGCAAGCAGCAATTCATCATCTACCACCGAAGTAACCAGCGGTGGTGGGACCCGAAACCTCTGTCCCTATTAAAACACGCTGAGATCATGAACTAATCACTGACCCTTTGCAACCCTAGGCATAGATTCTAGATACAATTTTCACGAAAGTTTGAGTGACACCTCTAAGAACATAACTTAATTCTCGCTTAAATGAATTCAAAAGGTCCGATTGCATCAGGATCCGGGTTAGCTACTCGCTTTGAATCCCCATAGAAAAGCTCTAAGTTACCGTGCGTCTCAAATAGCCCCTGCTGAAGAAATCCTACCCATCTGTTTCTCGTAGCGGATGTTCTCACAAAATTACGAGCACGAAAGCGATCAACCGGCATTTTCATCGAACTGATACACTCCTCATAATCAGTCTACCAGAGACAGCTGAGCCCTGTTTCCAAACCGCGGGCGGCGTGCAAAACAACAATACACTCACTTGCATGTGTGGTGGACGGCTGCGTTGGGCAACCTCGATGTCTAGTCCAGTCTAAAGGCCGTATGAATTTAACAACTAGCCACGGTCTCAGTTTTCAGGGCCCTCGGATCGCCCTACTGCCTTGTTGGTTATATGGTTTGGTCCACAATTTAGAGCAGACTACTCCGAGTCAAACCTTTACTTCAGTTTGGGTAACCGAGTATCATACATTCCACTGAAGAACGATAGATTCCAAGGAATAAACTATCTTACCCCCACTTTGGTCCATCCTCTTCATCCTGCTACTTCTATTACTCCCCACTTAGTTCATCGGGCCATCGCGTTGTTACATTCTCCAGCAACTACACCCGCCACAACCCTCCACCCTAACCAAAGTAGATAGACCGGCACTACAACTCAGCCGACTGAGACGGTTCCCGCGACTTCTTAGCTTCCTATAATTGAAATGACTGTTTTCCTCACTGTGGACGTTTCCATATCCGCTTCCAACTTTGCTAAAATTATTCTTCGAGGCATGAATCTTCCTGCTCGGGTTCGTTCAACAACCACAGAGAAACACACCTTGTCCCGCATAATATCTTTCAGGTCTTCGACCAAGTTTGGCAAGGTCTTCTGGTGAAACTGCCCACGTTCGCATTCGCCCCGCCTCTCGTATCGCGGGTAGTAAGCGAGACATCTCAGTTCGAATTGCCAGAGTTCTGTCCCAGATATTTCCTGTAAATTCTGGCTTTACCTAAGGTTCAACACTCGTGATTACCCTCTTTTTCTTGTTTATCAACGATCTTCTTCCCAATACCCCCACCCCAATCCATTCTTTTGACGATGACCACAATCTTCATTGATCTCTTTCTTACAGCACTCCTCTCCAACATCGATCGTGACCGTTATGTCATCAGTTTATCTCGAAACTCCGATCTCTTCCTGGGCCTCCAACAACCATGCCTCATTCAATGTTTCTAAAACGTCCTTTGGTTCCATTTTCTTAGAACGTTACTCCTCCTCCCCACATCTGTCCTTTGACTCATCTATTTTAAGTCCCACAGAATGTTTCTCTTCTTGGCTTATCCATTAGTTCTTCACCATGCTGGTCTTCCTTCATACTTGAGTTTGATTCTCGCGCTGCACGCAAAGTTACTGACCTGTTCTACCCCAGATGCTTCTTCTCTTGAGCTCATCTTCTATTTTACAAAGCTCAAATCCGCCCCGCACTTGAATACCACAGTCATGTGTGAGGTGGGGCTATCCCTTCTTGATCGGGCTCGGAGAAAGGCCATTCGGCTGATCGACGATCCTTCTTCAATATCTACTTCGCGGTCAATGGCTATCGTCGAGCAGTGGCTTCGCTATCACTTTTTTTACCGCTAATATTTTGGTTTTTGTTCTTCGGAACTTGCCTCAGCAGGTCTTCTTCCCGTAACCTTTTCTCGCTCTTCTTGCACAGAGGCAGCTAGTCACCTCTATCAGGTTTCTGTTGCGCGATGTGGCATTTCTTTCATTCAACTTTTTTTTCTCCCGGACTTACAAACTGAGGGACACTCTCCCGGGTTTTTTTTCACCCACCACCAGCAACCCTAAACTTTTAAAGAGTAGGATCAATGAACTGGTCCTCATCTGAATGTTCTCATTTTTCCCAATAAAATGTTCCCTCTGACCACTGCGTATACCTTTGTACTGTATTTCACTTTATGTGTAGTAAAAAAAATTGAGCAGCTTATAGCCGCCAAGTGAAATCTATGCACCTGCTTCCTGGTAAGAGACGATATATTCACACAAATACTTTTGCTTATCCACACTGTTGAAATAAGCTTTCAGCTCTTGCTATTATTCTGTTCTCAGGTGAGTTTAAATCTGAACGAAATCATTCAGAACGTTCAGTTAGAACACGGGTTTTGACGGTAGCTACGGCCTTCCTTACCACCTGAAAGAATTTGTTAGTAAGGCATACTCAAGATAAATTTAAGATTTACCGCGTCAAATTAAAAGTTTGACACGGGATAAATGCGTGCTAACAAATGATGCCACCTGAAGAAAGTTGCGCGAAGCGACAACATCGATTCAAAAAAGATTGTCATCATATGGTTACCAGAAAGGACAGGAATAAAACTCACCAGCGCTAGATCATCCCGATATAAACCAGACTTTATACGGACCCATTGATCTGGCTTCACTTCACCGGATTCTTTAACCACCCTCAGTACTTCCGTCATTTCATTAATAGGAACAAGCTGCTGTTTGTACGTCGACAGCCGCAATGCATTAATTCCTTCTATTGCTGTTTTAACGTGAGTTTGTTTGAAGGCCTCGACATAAATATATCCCTTTAAACCCTCTTTTGCAAACGCCGACTTGATTTGTAGTGGCGTATCTGAGTACTGGTAAGCAATGAACTTATTCATGAGGGCTAAAACAGTTGCCTTCTCCTCGCCCATTTTGCACCGTAGAGCCCACAAATTGGGGTCTTTTATACCAGGGAGACGTTCCTTTTGGACAATGCTGTCGGCCATAGCTTCTCCATCGCCAAATCGATCAACGTAATTTTGATTTTCATATCGCTCCTGATAATATCGTTCAATTTCTTCTTCATCCTGCTCCATGAACTCTCTAATTCGGCGCCGAGCGTCCAGATCGCGAGCCGCAGGAGCAGCGTCCAGCAATTCTTCGTCTTCCGGGCCAATTAGCTCGGCATCGTCCGGATATTCCTCATCTTCTTCTTCCTCGTCCTCATCAACTTCAGCTTCATCGTGAAACATCTCCTGAAAACCATAATTATAATAAAAATAATTTGGCGACCTCCTTGGGCAAATACTGAGTAAAAATGGTTATAAATAATATAACCAAATTAGAAATTCATGATGAATTCCACTTCCAATGCGATTCAAACGACATTTGTGGGCACATGAAATTAGAGGTTTTCAACCGAGTGCAAAGCAGGTAAGACTATTGTAGCAAAGTAACCTTTCCACTGTTGGATCAATCTTATACTTGCCAAATCTCCCAGCCAATCTTACTAGTGGAGTAAACAATCCATAAATTTAAAACCAAACAAATCAATGTACTGATAAGAAGTACACCAACATTATATATTATTTCTCACCTGTACAGCGAAATGCATCTTTCTTTTTCTTTTCGAAGGACGTCTCTCTTCTTCCTCCTCGTCATCTTCCTCCTCTTCCTCATCTTCGTCGTTCTTCTCCTGAGACGATTCATTATCAGATTCGTTATCATCTGACAAAGCTGCTTTAGCTCTGCTACGTTTGTTTGATGGCGCCAAGTCCTCCGATATATCGGAATCTGATTCGCTCATGATTGAAATAGTTCAGCAATAACGATAAATCAGAGGGCAAACAATTGCATACACTCAGCAAATCTCCGAAATCCAGAAAAACCTGAAGTGGATTCAGATAATTGTATGAATCATATTGCACATACAACAATAATCTAAGCGTTCGCGACAGCATAAAAAACCGATTATACGGTATGGGTTCGCCGAAGCAAGTCATAAGAGCGAGAAGTCCAAAGCATGAGCCAATGATAGAGCAAACAAAATCTCAGAATTATGCGACTATATTCAACTGCTACTACGAAGACAACAGTGTTTAAACACTGAAAGCCTCTGCACATCTGCCTCCAATGGCCACGTTTTTGGACCGCATAACAGCACCGACGTTACTACTGCTGTGTACACCCAACACTTTGTCGACAACCGAATGTCATACCAACGCCGCAGATGTCATCAGCAGCAGCAGCATTATCAGTATCAGCACCGTTCAGCGTTAAACAGCAAGGTAAGCCTCACTGACCGCTGCCTTTTCCCCAGAGTTACATGATTCTATAACAGTGAATATCCAAGGGGTGCTGTAGCCAGCACACGGAACATAGTCTAACTACAAATGCACTCTGCCAATCATTCCGATTCGATAGAAAATGACAACACAATCGCCACTGTTCCCAGTTCATTGCCATATCCTTCAGTATCTCCAGTCAGCTAGTTGACGAGTCTTTTGGACCCTAACCACGAAAACGTGAGACGCCTACTTCACCTAAGTTCGCTGTACATTTTTTCATCCCACGTTGCTAAGTTACCTGTTGACCTCCGCGTCGCTTCTTCCACTCCTTGGGAGGAACACAAAGTAGGGCACGATATGGTAGACGAGCGTTCGCCATACGCAACACGTGACCCAATTAGCATAGTCTACTAAGTTTCGTACCCTAAAACAAGGTATTCTCAGAGCCGGCACTTAGTATTAGATTCATGGCCTCCATGTTACTCACCCACAGATGTCTTAAATTGGTGGACGCCAATCGAACCCTCTGTCACTAGTGACACCGTACCACCACCTTGGGAGATCCAGGGTACCTCAGAATGCGCTTGGCCGCAAACAATCTCTCGTTGTCCGTAGGAGCTAAAGTACCACCAGCCCTTTCCAAGATTGCTAAACATTCGTTTGCAGACTACAAACACGCGTGGAACCGCCAGGCATTTACCTTTATATCTTCGGCAGATCACTTTCATACTCAAACAGCATTTCGTTACATGGCTCGAATATTGTTCCTAACCTTGGCACGTGACCGAGGAACCATGGGTCTCATGATGGTGACAAAAACCATATCCATCCAACTCACATCACTACTCCCATCTTAGATTCCTACAACACGGACGTCACTTATTTCTTTTTGACGATAACAGGGCTAAATCCCCAGTTCCTCGCGGCAATCTGATCTGCACTACAGCCCACCTATCTCTAAACGATGGGTCTGAACTCGCTGGCATCCAACACATACTGGAGCTACGTTTTTCAGAACTTCGACACTGATTCGGGCATACTTGGTGGTTCTTCCATTGCCATAGAACAAAAGTCAGTGTGGCACTTAGTTACAACTAGATCTAACGTCGGTAGCTGCTGCTTATCCCTAGATCGCATTGCCTGTTCGATATGCTCCATCAGACCACGAACATGCAGCCGCATCAGGAAGTCTTCACCAGCGGTACTCCTTGGAGCATCTTCAGTATAGTTGAACATAGGAAGAATACCCCCTCCCCCAAAAAAATGACGATTTCATCCTTATTACACGTGAAGTACAACAAAAGGAGTAAACCCCATGGTCAAAAAACACCATAATCAGGGGAAAATCTACCTAGGAACAACCTAATTGACCTTGCCTTTACAAAGAGAAATATTGTAAGTCGGTGAGAATACGGAAAGTTGTACGGTATCTCATCTCTGAAGTCCAAAGGGAAAAAATAAAGAACACACGAAAGACGTGATAATGAAAACTCGATAACAGTAACTAAGCGACTGCGCGAGAACGGAAAAAGAACGCTGCTCCAGGTTCACTTTGTACAGTCATTAACCTTAACCTAACGTCCTCGGGCCTTGGTTGCGACCAAGAGCATCATCCGATCAAACAGAAAAAACGGAGAATAACGGAAGATCGACGGCAAAACAGTAAGTTGAAGAATTATAAAGGAAAATGGCCCCGAATTCGAGAACGCTATCGACTGCTGTAAAGATATATCAACCACTGTCTCCAACCAGTGATTAGGGGTATCCCATGGATCTCAACCCGGTAATCTAACTGCACTTACCAGTCCAATGGTTAAAACTTACGTGAATTTTGACCGTGTGTTGCGTTCTCGAGTTTGGTTGATCTATGCACGCACTGAAGCACAAGACGCAGTTACTAGCGTCACGCGACAGCTCAGGAACACAGCCTATGATCTAATAAGACACGAACAGATACTGAGGATTGGAGACAATAGTTCGGGGTCAAGCCGTCAAGCCCGGTAGTCGCACAACAAAGGGAACGGAACTGCTGCACCCTTGGATGAGCGGCCGCATGGAACAAAAAATGGCGCGGAATACAAACAGCTGGCCCAGCCCGCTAGCAAAAGAGAGAAGACGAAAAGACACTGCCGCGCGTTTGTTAATGGCCCACCAATACAAGTCAGAATTCAAGTGAGCTGTATCGTTTACGTAGTTGCGTTGGGTGGCATTGGTCGATATGGGAAACCGCCAGTTACGAGTTTGGACGAATATTTTTGTAGACGTATGAAATCGTTGACCACGCTATGTTAAAAGCAATGCTAATTCCGGAATGCTGAAAAAGGGCAGACTGTTTTGGAAAATTAGCAACACAGGTAAATTGGCGGCACCAGAACACTAGAATGGTCACCTGCCATAAAACCATATCTTCGACTGCCCATCGCGGACCATCCTGCAGTCCATATCTGCCTCGAATAACAAAGTACAATGAGGCGGTCGTTCCGTGGACAGTCCCAAAACATGTCTCATCCATCTCAACCTATTCACATGCGCTGCCCCTTCTGAATACTGGCAATCCTTATTCAACATGAATCACCGGCGGCGTAAGCAGTACAATGTTGTGTGCTCACCGGCGTCCGTGTTGAGTGGACGCACAGGACACCTAAGATGTCTAGTGACATCCGAAGTGCACATGAATTTAACAGCCAGTCACCGAATCTCGATGAGATGTGATACACACCGTCCTGCAGACCATTACATAAAAGGCACAGGGTAGGGCCATGTTAGTCAAACTTTTCCTTCGTTTTGGGTGGTGGCTAGTCAACATAGGGCCTGTGGATTTCGATGGATGAGCGGTGATATGGACATGGGAAATAGAAGAAATAGCATCTTTTTGGGACTGGACACCTCGTTTCTTAGGCAGGATTCCGATGTGCACTAGCTGCATTCAGATTTGAGCTACATATATGTCATAACTCCGAGTACGCCTTCTAATCTTGACAATAACGAGAGAGCGGTGGTACAACTGCCCGGTCAAATCAAGAATGCACCTTGACGAATTGTGACGGCTTGTGTGCCGCCCTTGCACACCAGGATGACTCACCTCACGCCGGAGGTACAGTCATACACAGACGGCCAATGGGGAGAGGTCCGGCAAAGTAAAATACTGATCCTCCAGGCTAAGAGTTGAGTTGAACGGCCAGTTAGGTCGGAAAATGAGTGAAATAATTATTGACCTAATTAAATAGGTTTCCGTTTAAACATGCCTCGGTGCCTTGCAGTCTCGTTCTTCTTAGAACCCCAGGCTTTGGTTAAGAACCATAATCGTTCACCTACTTAGTAGCTGGACTCCATAGCGGTGATCTATAATCATTCAACATAGGTAGCGCTTACAAATAATGGTAATAGTAATAATAATAGTATATATTCCTCGATTTGCGAGGGGCATACGCAATGCAAGATCGAATTTTTACAAGGATCATGTACAGGAAATGCGAATAATAGAAATGGAAAGGGATAAGGGGG
>LUCM01006428.1:0-36621 GCA_008360955.1 Fasciolopsis buskii
TGCACTGTTGCGCACCGGAATAATTAAGTCACTTAATAGCGCAGTCGTCTCACATCTAGCACAGACTAACCACACCGGGAGTGTGACGCAGGCTTTCCGGACTCTGTATAAGGTCAGAGGTCAACTATCTAGGTTGGCGAAGTGTCGCCTCTTGAGCTGTCACGATCCGTCTTCACAATCTTCCACTGTGCTCTCAAAAACAATTTGTCGTTGCGGTTCAGCTCCCCTGGCCCACCCTCCGTCCCAATGCAAACCATAGACAACAAAGCCATTAACACATCACGTGCATTCATTTTGTGCATGTAACACCACAGATCCCTTCCCCACCCATATTTTCATCGGACTAATCCAATCCTTCCTAGAGAAAAACTTTCCAAATATATAGTGATATGACGGCATGAATGCAAATCACTGAAACGAGCTTGTTCGCCAAATTGTTTTCTCGATGTGCTCAGTGGGAATTTTCAAGGAACTTCTAAATCACCCAATCTACCTATCCATCTATCTATCCATCTGCCGATTTGTTTGCTTGTATCTTTGTCTTTTTCCGTAGTTTTTATCTCTGTTTGCCATCTGCCTGTCCCCCTCTCTGATTTTCTGTCTGTCTCTATGTTCGTCTGTCTCTTTGTCTCACTGTCTGCCTGCCATTTTTCAGTGATCCCAATTTTTCTCACGTTTCTTTTTCTTCATACGAATTATCATTCATGGCCTTTCGGCTATATTTGTTCTTCTTCTCTGTATTATAAATGCCAACTTCCATGTGATCACTTTTGTACGCCTTTCGTCATTTTTGTCATCCTTCAGCCTTCCAACGCAACATTATCAACTTGGTTTCTACGGGCAAAATTTACAAACCGTGATTGAAATGTGAGGTACTCAGAGAATCATTTGGATGGGATGAATACGTGACATTCATGCATGTGCTTCACCATGTTTTCCATATACGACCTGGTTGGTTAGTTCAACCGGAATTTAACTGCGCCAATTACGCAGTTATTATTTTAGACAAAATATAACACGATTGATCCGGAATATTTCAGTGCTTTCCATTTCGGAATTTTCATATCACGTCTTTCAGCGTTCACGTTTGTTTCTCATTGAAAATTATGGGCATATAGTAAACACCTTTTTGCTTGTTTTACCATAAACTTATTATTCGTTTTAAAGATCCATTTACCTAACTATGAAAGTGGGCATGCACTTTTCTTCGTGTTTACACCAATAGGTTCATTTCTCTTGCCCTTCAGTCACTGTGTCTAGGCGCCAAATAGCAAGTCAAGATGCAACAACTGAAGCCAAATCCAACATCAGTCCTTTCACAATCATGCTCCAAGACCACAGGAAAATCACTCCAAATCTTACAGTCATATTCAAGGAACAGCAGAGGGTGGGCGCGTGCGAAACAGAAACAAGCGGCGTCTTTCATAAAAGGGGAATTTCGGTCAGCTTTCTAATTTCAACCCTTACGTGTTATCTCGAAGGCGGTTGTCTCATCAAATGCCGACGTCGACTCCGGTGGGTCTGTCGTCAGGTGCAAAATATCACCCAGCGTCGTCAGCTCGGATCGGTCAGTTGTCGCCACCAATAATTGATCACTTCTGAGCAGCTAAGCGGAACGATATAATAGATTTCGCTTTCTTAAACTACTTCTTGCTGTCTACAGCTCATCGTGACATCTCTTCGTCCGGTTTGAATTCAGCTTCAAAAGCTGAGATACGAAATATAACGCCGAGACCGGAGTATCTAACAGTGATAATAGTGAGGATGTTAGAATGATCCTTCACAAGAATATCGTCCCGGAGTTAACAGCCTATCGGTCACTTGAAACATTTTTCGTCTCACTGATCACCAACACCTACATATCTGTCTCTTGTGGTTCCAGTGCCAGTTTCAAATTGCAGTTTACTTATCTGGTACTCTTATGCTCAAATGATCTGATTTTATTTGCTACCTCGCAACACCAGTATGCTGCATTTTGTGTATCACATTTACAAAATTCTGGATTTCTAGTTCACCGGTCAGCTGTTTTACGGATTGACATTTGAGTCCTGCTTCTTCCGTTGATGAAAATGCAGCCCAGCTTGACACCTTCATATTAGCTTTGATGTGACTTTGTGAACGACATGCCGCGCGAAGTAATTTCAATTCAGTCAGATCTCTTAGTCCTTTTTATTGTTTGCTTCATGTCCATCAGTTATATTTCTTTCGAATATGAAAATGTATTGGTCGTAAATGCGGTTTCTGGTGACACTGTTATCTCAAGGGATGGTGGGACGTTTGTGTGCTATACGCCGAGTTCAGCGGTCAGAATACCATGCAAATCTCATCACATCTTGAAATTCATATGGAATGAGCCACTTCACCCTTCCAGTGAGAGGCAACTAAGATTACATGCAACAGCACTTAACGCATGTAAAACACCTAAAGGTCGGCAGTATTCAGTAACTTTCACTCAGTTCATTCACTAAAATTCAGATCGATCCCAATATTTCATTTTGATAAATATCACAAAACGATTTGTTTCTTACCAGGCTCCGGGTAAATATTCCAGTCGATGACAGATGACTCTTCAGCCGCGGTGCAGGTCTCGTAAACCTTATTGTGAAGCTGCTAAGCCGGCACACTGCTCTTTATAGGCGACAAATCAGCCTTAAACTAAGGAAAATACCGCAGATGACTGAAGTTTCTCAGTCAATTTTCGGGCAAATGATGAATCAAAACGTTATCTCATCAGGTGAGGTACTTCGGATTTTGTCCGTGCGGTAAAACATTACTTCGTGACAGCAATATAAATTCCTGTTCATTAGTCACTGACTAAGAAGTGGCAAAACTGTATCCGAATAACAATAGGATTCCAAGAATGATTCCGTGAAACAGTTAGAGGGATTACTTAAGTGTTTTGCGTTGTACAGGATAAGGATTTTGAATAAAATTCGTTACTTTTGAATAAACCAAAACAATTTGAAAAACAAAAAAGCTCAAACGCAGCAAATTCTCAAAGCAAATATGGTCAGCGCACTCTTTGGAGATCACTCACTTCCTGGGTCGTGGTACTGGAAGACACTTCATCTTCGTTCAGCAGTCCATGTTTATTTAGTGAGGACTGATAAACTTGATCGCATAATCTAACCGCCTCCAGAAATTGCACATACTTTTTACTGGGATGAATGTGATCCGATTCCTGAACCAGAGTTGTAAGCGGTTCGTCAACAAAATGATGATGAGTGCCAGGATTTGAACAGGGTAAAATAACAACAAATCTTATCACTTTGAAAGTTTTGTAAAATCTAATGCTGTTTCATAAGACTGGATGAAATGAACAGCCACTAGGCTAAAATGAATAAAATCATTTGTATTCTTAACCACGTTGAAACGAAATAAACCATAATAGCAAATATTTTGACTAACCAAAACCAAAGTAATATTCAGCAGGTTCAAACAGCTGCACACTACTACATAGCCCGTCACGTTTCATGTCAATATTAATAGTCTACAACTACATGCACAAAGAGAAAAAAAGTAATGACTGGAAGGCGTGAACGAGCGTCCTCTAACACAAGCCTCCACGCTACAAAGAAAAGTGAGAGATGAAAATGAAGCCAGAGCAGAATCATAAGTTCTTAGTACCAAATGGACAATGAATAAAATACAGCGCTATCACCCAACAGAAAGAAAGCTGCTTACCTCGTTTGTTAGACCAAGAGATTGAATTACCTCATTCAACGATTTCTGGAGCTGTTCAGCCTCCTGAGGTTGCAACAACTCCGATAGGCGTCGAGGTAAGCGAAAACGACAGGATGAAGAAGATATCTGCGGCTAGAAAAAATCATTTGAGCATGCGATCACTAGGCCGACTAAGTTCAGTTAATGTCATCATGATAACAAGGGGCTATTTCTTGAAAAACCCTTCCGTAGAGGGACAAGCTAACGTCCAGCTGCATTGGTCACTTTACTCAAGGAGTGACAGAAAATATCAAAAAATCATGATAAATGCCGCTGTGAATTAAAAAGTTGAGAAGCAAGTGACTGAAAAATCCTCGAAGAATGAACTGGACATACGTTTTCTAACTACAGTAGTGAATAACGTAACAGTCAGAGTTCCTCAGTGGACGTCTATGAGTAAGCTCAGAATTTCCGAGCCAGGAATAACTGATATTTGTTAGTAACATCTTTGTGTTCGTAAGCCAAGAAATGCGTATCCAGTTGATGGGGATCACAGCCCATGGCAGTTGCAAGACAGTCCTCAGCATGTGGGTCTAGGTGCGATTACTGAGTCAATATCAGACATATATGAAGTTAAATTCTATATCCCAAAATAAGACATAAATTCTGGCATTTTGATAAAAGAGGGCGTATATCGTTACAAAAACGGATGAACTGAAGAATGGTATCAAAAGAACCCGCTAGCATTGGTTGGTAGGTCTAATAGAGGCAAACTAGAAGAGCTTCCAAGCACAACCAAATCTGGTTTGGTGTAAAAACGAGTATCAATGATAATGAAAAATGAGCGCCGAAAATGGACGAGCTGGTGATACCAGACAGAAATGCAACGCAGCTAGCCGAGATGCAGCAGCCTGAACAGCACCGCAAGCATTTGGATTTTAGTATGAACCAACAGACCGAAAAAGTGTTGCCTGCGAGGAGCGTACTGATTCATTGAAATCAATGAACAGACGCTATCGGATGAACTGTTACCATCCGGACTCACTATAGTCTAGTGGTGACCAAGGAGAGCCCGTGTAATCAATCTGTCAGCTACCTTGGTGGTTTTTCAATCAGTGAGTTTCTTGAACGTTGAGGTCTTAATAAACCAGGCTACTTCACTTGCGAGAAATAATCAGCAAACGTAGGCATTCGATGAACAACCATATGTTATCTACTGTCGGGCTATAGTAAATCTTTTGATATGTCAATATCTTATGTGCAGTGCGTAACCTTCGTGAAAACTGTTGGGTCAGTTTTTTACCATTGTCGCAGAATATTTATAACAACCATTATGAATACTTATGACGAGCGACAATTAAGCGATCAACATCACGGCGTTCGGTCGTGAGAATCGCGGGTTTAAATCCTCCCATCTTACATCGCTTCTCCATATATAAAACCTTCAATGACATCTGACCGCTTCCTGAAGTAGTGTTTGGCAGATAATAAAAAGGAAACAAAGTAATATTGCATTAAAACTAAGTGGTTTATCGCGCAGCCATATAGAATTTTGTGAGACAAACTGCATTCCTGCGCATTAGGTTAACTTGAACCTAAGTCCAAAATAGTTTTGGTCTGCATATCGATACATAATAATGAGCAGATCAAGTCATCATCAGAATCCACGTAAAAAGTTGGGAGTTGTCATGCACAGACGATATAATGCGCAAAACCGAATGCTGGCAGAGATGCTTATTGGCGTTCACAAAGTGGTCTTGAATACATTTTTGTTTGAATCTTTCTTCGAAGGGAGCTTCTTGGTCCAACGTTTTGAGCCTCTCTGGTTAAAGTTCTTGCTATTGGCGTTCATTGGTTTGCCTAAGTAGAATGCCTTCTATTTTGGAGCCATGGCATCTACACCAAATAACCCCGCACGCTGCTAAAGCTGACTTTCTTCGAGCACACCATTTTACATTTTGAGCAGTGGAAAGCATCTTCAGACATCAAGATATGGCGGTCGCAAGACCGCCTCATTCTCCTTTATGTACCGTCTTTTTCTATTAATATTTAAATTTTAAATTAATGATTCATCTATATGTGTATAGTGCTGAGAGGCTGATTACTAGCCACGGAAATAACCGTTGATCAAATGGCTAGAACCTCGGACATTCAGACCTAATGTTAAACCGCACATACCGCAACATCAGAACGTTTTATGGATATTACCACAAAGCACGCCGAGAAATAATGCAATGTGACAAGCAAACTCATCTTCAGTAATGCTGCTCATGCCTTTAAATAACATTAAATTATGTGCACACTCGTTTAATTGTTCGTTTGGTCGTGGAACCAGACGGTTACCCGGGCGTGCTCGTGAGCATCACCAGGCTTGGCCGAATACTGAAGTGACTTAAACTAAGGTGAACACAGTGCTGATTTCTGGTTAGTTCGGATCATTCGGTGTACCTTCGTGAAACATTCGGAACAGCATGTAGGGTTCGAAGTAAGTTATAGAGACTGGTAGAATGTCGGATCCTGTCTACAGATAACATCGTAATTATCCATTTGTATGATCCTCATTTCGCGCTCTAGCAGTCGTCTTACAGAAAACCTCTCAATTCACCAGATATTACGAGCCAAGAGCGCGCACTTAAAAGTACTGTACAGCCATTAATTTCTCACACAGGTATTATCAAAACCAACACATATAGTATTTTCATGAAATAATTCACCATGTGATATCATTGCTCAAATCAACGCGTAATGGCTAAGGCGTTCGACTCAGAATCGTTCGTCCTGGGCTCACGTCCCAGTTCGGGCGCGGCGGATATGCACTGCTCATGATTCTTAACAAGGACGAAACAGCTGTACAGTGCTTCCATGGTTTCTTTATGCTCAGGTGAGCGATAATATCACACGGTGAATTATTTCATGCAAACATTCAATCTCTGCTTGCATGTACATATAGTATTATAGAAACAGTTTCCGCTCCATTAGGCAACGGCCTTATGAACCAACTACTTGATTTTGTGTTTACTATTTAGTGGGAATTGAAGATATTTTGCGATGACAACCAACATGCTTTAATGTCATTTAGTGAGCCGATGAGCAAGGAACTTAAAGGATATTTTATTATAGCCCACCATCTGTATTTACTAAGCAAGTCTCAATATGTACCATCTTGGGAAAACAAGGTAAGATTTATTCAAAATTTGCAGTATATATTATTAAAAATTCAACATCGCCACACATTGCCATACGCGCCATTATGCTTCAGTAGTTTCCTGATCATTTTGATGCGATGTCCGGCAACTCAAATATGAATTTATGTTAACCCAATAAACTACGAGGTTTTGGAATTTCGACCCTAATATTCGCTAATTAGGTAGCCCGTTGAACTACCAAGTCACTACATCAAGCATGTTTTGGGTAGCATTAAGATTATGGTCAAGATACTTTTTGCGAAGCAGATCCTATACCTATGCTTCCAATTTACATCATATTGGAAGAACAACGCTCCATTCAAGATGATGTGTTTATTGCATTCTGGTGGAGTGAAGACCAGAGTTTCTTTTGGAGACATTCTTTTTAATATTTGGCACTTTCTTAAAATCAAGGGAGTATCTTCCTCAACTCAGCGATGAAATTTCCCTTATCCATGGTGTTTTCTCTTGAGATCCACTCAAAAGGATTTTATCTCATTCTTGTAAATGTAAACAATTTATTTGAAGATAAGAAATGAAGACGACATGTCCTAAGAACTGTCCGTTTTGTAAGTTTCTCAAGCTACCACCTGCCTTGTATTCATCAATAAAATTTAGGGTCGCCGAGTTAATGTGTTTAGGATTCTTCGCTACCGCACAGAGTAATTTTATTCTCTATTTTTCTGTGCGAAAGACCTATACTTCACATGTGTTGACACTGGAACCTTCTAGGTATCTATTTTGTCATTGGGGTGGGGTTGCATGAAATATCGGCAACAGCGTTAAGTGGGATTGCTGCTTTTTGTAAGCATCAGCACTATTCTTGCTTGGAAAACATGCCCAGCTGATTCGTTCTGATCTAATCTTTTCATAGGTGCATGGTTCAGGTTTTGTTTTAATTTTTTGCATTACTATACATCACTTTATGCGCACTTTCCAATGTGATTCAACCCTTCCTTAGATTTGTCGTTGACACATTTCCCATGAGTATTATTTCTTAAGTGCTTTCTTTATTTTGTGTAAAAAGCCGGACAAACTTAAATACAACTGATCTAGTTTTTTAACATGTCCATCATACCCTGAGATGTGACACCAAAGAGCGTCATTAATCTTAGTTCTGAGCTTCAATATGATGATGAAAATGCAGGAGATCGTGGCAAAAAGCTTGAGTGACTATAAAGCGAAGCCAAATTTGATGCAAACTGCTATCTCTGATTGATGAAATTTTTTCAATACATAATCAACAATGAAAATTAAGCCATCGTCAATAACGTTTATCTTAATCATTAAGGAATTGGCTTCATTTTATTATTACAAATACAATCGTGTGCAGATTTCTCGATAAAATAAATATTTCCATCATACAGCTTAGGTTATGATTCATGAATGCAAACTGGGTTAAATCCTAACACCTTTCGGGAATCCACTGTGAAATGTTCGTACTCGAGTAAGATTTCAATATTTAACTTCGAGATAGTTTTTACGTGACGAACATGTCACCCTTGTTCGACTGGCCTTTGCCATCTGCACACTCATCAATTAGGAAAAAACTGTAAATTATTTCATATTGCCCACTTATTTGTGCATCGGACTGTAGTTTTCTTCAATAAGAACAAGTCTCCTATATGTGCTTTGCATATTTGTAGGTGATGATTTGAATTTTGGGATCCTGTCGTGTTGACCATATTGCAAAATGCAGGATAAAAAAGTTGTACAAGATGCGAACCAGAAAACTGCTATGAAAATATAAACTATTGTACACCATGAGGAATATTACTAGGATCTCTCTGTTCGCAGTATTTGTGTCACGAATAGCGGGTGTTTAAAATCGAAATCGATATGATCAAACCATACCGTGAATTGTGCTGATTGACATGTTCCATTTAACTCAATATATATGTGTACATATATATTTACATGCATATTTTGGAGTTGAGAAGTTATACACTAAGCTAATACGTTTATTGTGACGTTTCGATCCAAACTAGGACTCATTGTCAAACGTGAATGTATATATCATAACTACACTGTTAATTTTTAATCCATTTCATTGCTACAATAAGCATCTTATTCAAAAATGAAATTGCTAACACTGAGCTCAATGACTCCGTTTCCAATACTGGAGCAATTCTAGAAAAACAATCAAACTTGCTTCTTTGGTTGATATACTTGGGGAATCCTTCGCACTGTTTGTCTCTAGTCCACTCAGTGACGATTGGTATGCTCGGGCACACAGTTGTACCACATCAACAAATTCTTTGGATTGCTGGTTCAGATCCACCAGATAAGGTTCCTAAAACGAAAAAGAAGAACAGTTCGCCTGAAAGCCTATTATATGATTTTGCCTGTTATAATGTGCTATACTCGTATTCGGAGTCCTAGCACTGGAATAATTCAAGAGAATTCTGAAAAGCATTGATTGCAAGATTCGGCCAAGATCCCGTTTTCGTGAGACCATTTTTTTCACAGTATGAAATTTTATAAACCGATCAAAGAAATCGGGGTTTCAGAGTGAGAAGATCTAGAGTTCAGTACTTGCACTAATCTACGTTATGATACAAAACCTAATTAATACCCTTATGCCCCTGCCTTTAGCGCGTTCAGTGACCTCTAAGATGAGACAGAAGCTAGCGTAACGATGAATGAAAAACGGATCTATTTCGATGGAAACAGTTGTGAAGACCCGAACCATGAACACAGAATCGTTAAACCCACGTGCAAAAAGTTCAATTTCTCCTCGTTCAACATAAATGCCAAATCTCATTTCGATCGTTGAACAACAAAGTACTTTTCAATGATCACCTGATCATTTGTTCCACGTTTTGTAGAAATGCATCCAATATAAATGGAGTGATATGCAGCTGCTTCATATAAGTCTTTCTTAAAATACGCACGGTATTCAAAAAATGAGAAAACTCACAGTTAACAAGTGCATAAAAGGACAAAGGATTCGTGCGACTGACACGGAACGCTTTTCAACTTCTTCGCTTAACGTCGTTTCCGTGGCGAGCCGGGGTATCCGACTTTCAGTGGGTGTTTTTAATTTCTGCCAATGTAAAGTGAACATCAAATGCACAACCATCGTATTATCATATTGTTTATCACTTTATAGAACTTAGCCAACAACAAACTTGCATTTGTTTCAATCAAAATAATGTTTACTTCGTTGTGCTGATGTTGATTGCCATATTTTACCGGTCGTTAGCTTTTACTAGCCACGGATTAAGCTGATGATTTTTATAAATTTTCGCGATCTTTTAGCTAAATCGCAGGCTTCGGAATAGAGACCTTCTGAGAAAATTTAATAAACGAGGGAGAACTTAGCACTGGTAATACACTGGCCGCTATGAATGAGAATATTTAAACAAACTGCTGTCTCGTAGTGCTCCAGATTTCAAATATTTGTGCGTGAGACAAAATTGCATTGACCCGGTTCAGATAAGCACGAAGATTAATTAACAGTATCGTCGGTGTGAGTGTTTCAATTGCCAGTGCCATCTATAACAGATATACCTAATTTATCAGCAAATGATCCATTTTCTGTGTATTCTTTCATTGGTGAAGTGTATCAATTTATAGTGACCAAATACTTTGCAAACTATATTAATTTGGACTCACCCTGCCTTTTAGAAATGATAAATATGATAGCAATTTGCGAATGTCTTTCCCGTGACGTGCTGGTTTATCGGTTGACACTTTGTTTGCATTTTCCACCGTTACCGTCTGTGGCGTCTGCAGCTGACGGTGGCAACGTTGCTGAAAATAATTCAACCAAGATTATCGGATTTTATTGTATATGAACTTGATGAACGGAAATGTTCTTCTGTGGAAGAAACTAATTTAAACAGAAGCTGATGAACATTTTTGCGAATGACACAAACAAAGTCCACTGCTTCGTGATTTTGATTGCAGTCGATCACTTTGCGACGAATTTCTGCCACAAGAAATCTCATCCGGAATTGGAAGATCAATATTACTCCATTATCTTCCTTTCTATAAAGAAATTCAACGTAGGATGAGTATCAACCAGCAAATTCTTAACCTACTCGTCCTGGTTTGAGAAAAAATGAATCATATTTCAAGAACTGGCAATATTTGCTGACTCCGATAATAAAGTGACGAATAAGTATCTCGCTAGAATCTCATTTGAATTGTTGTGAGTGTGAATGGATGATAAGTGGAATTAAGAATCACATGGTGATTCGTAGGAGGATTTTCGTCAGTCAGGCAAGGCTAACTTTCCGATCGATTCAAATAAAATTCTATTGATAAACTAAGAAAGGAGCGCATTAGTATGGGGATGGCTGGACCGGAGAGTATCGGATACACACAACTGAAGAGTGGCAATGACGGCGAAACCGGTCATATGCTTCCGGGGAAATGTTTTCATCCACCCGAATGCGGAACATACTTCTACTACTACTACTAATACGTGATTATGAAAAGCCAGTTACCAAAAGACGTTCAGCCAACGGTCAAGTAAAACCTACTGCTGACGCCATTGGGGTTCAAATGACCTCCGATGCATGAGGCAACAAACCTATAAATAACATCGCTGTCTGTTGCTTACATCAGCGCAAAATATTGTTATGCAGCCAACATAATACATAAGTACACAGTAGCGACCATTGCATCGGTCACACAGTAAGTATACAGACACTGCATTCAGACAACAATTAACCTTTCTTCATTATTTTCGATCACGAGGGTCCATTCAGCTAAGAAGATAGATTGTTCATTCCCGAAACCTCTCAAACTGGGAAGCATCCACTCATGCGAAAATCAAGACCTCTGCAAGGACCACAGACTGTGAAACTACGGAAAAATACCGGGGAACCATTCACAAGATGTGAACTACATTTTAATTGTTTGGTAGTCCAAATCCTTTCAGTTTTCCTGCATTTTTGCATGCATAGCGTGTATTAGTTTTGTTCTACCTTCCAGAATTCAGTCAGTCGGTAACCCTAATCGAGTATTCGTCCATAGCTGTCGAACTTCCGCATCTCAGTTCAGATTCGCTCGCTATACATCAAAGCTCCTAGCATCATCACGTAGACAAACTCTCTGTTTATAATGCTCAATTATTTTTCCGAGAGGACCATTTCACATCATCCTGCCATACTCTCATTCGCATGCGACGGAATCCACCCATATCCTATCAAGAAGAGCCGAATGACGAGTTATCAATTGATGTTTTACTAAAGGTCATCCGAAATGCACACTTCAGCGGTTTATTCATCAGGAAGAAATTTAGCTTGACTCTTCTCCAGCTACCCAGTTTCATTCCAATATCTTATAAACGTAGTTTGATGTGAACCCCTTCCATAAGAACTATGAACTTTTCAGAGTGAATAATTTCTGAAAGGGCATTTAAACCAAAGGCACTTCTGAACATTTACTTGAACACTACGCAGAAAAACGCGAAGTTAAATACAATTGCTGCCGATGACAGAACAAAGGCCAACCACCATTTCCGTTCATAGGTGACCAAATTTTCCCTCAGATTCAGCGCAGTTTAAAATCGAATCTAAAGCAGCCGTGTACGACGGCTAGTTTGTGCGACTACCAAGTGGCGGTTTTTCCTTTCCAAGAACTAGTTGCTCACCCCCGATCGCATGTTTCTCCGTTTTCATTCAGATTTTACATTCTGTTACGAAATACTGACTATCTTTTTGTTACAGAAACACTGTCAGCTGAGAAATCAAGCTGCCTTCTGACAGGTAAAAGCTATTGCACGTGAAGAGTTAGGAATGAAATAAATTGAGCGGTATTGATAAAAAATCAACTTTCTGCTTTCACGAATGTTTTACTCCAGCCAACGGGAAACGGATCATTCTGACCGGCCGGAAACAAAAAACCAAATTCCGGAAATTACAAGTCGCATAAAGTTAAGCGTTTGGCCATATCTTCACAATTATGTTTTACCTGAACCACTTTGAGTTCATTTGTCGGATTTTACTAACAGAAGGTAGAACAGAAACCATGGGACATTGACGGGGAAAATGGTTGTTTCGTCGGGCATGGAACAAATTTTGGGTAGCTTTGAAATGGTTAAGTGTAGCAGAATCAAAAGTAATGGAACAGAAGCTGTAGCTGAATAGGACCTGTTACACAACGTCATGTGCACATAAACAAGAAGACTCTTCCCATATTACATTATTGAATGATGCATGTGGTGGAAAAAGTACACAGCATAGACTTTAGTGTTTACTATGATGTCACTATTAGGTAGATCAAATCTAAAAGCGAGTCAGAAGAAAGAAAACTTGTCAATCTCCGAAGTAAGCGGCAGATCTCAAAATCCAGCATCTGGCGGAGGCTCACACGTTGAGCAGTTTTGCAGTCGGTAATCGCTTTTGTTTCCTTATCACAAACTCACTACCAAAATGTGCGCGAGGTTCATGAAAATTTCAAACAGCTCCGGCTGTACATGGAAGATCAACAAATTGGAAATCACTATCATTTGCTTGGGTCTCAAAATGTCAACCTGAACTACAAATAGCGCAGACATGAGAAATGTCTAGGCGCTGAATGATAAACTTCCCTTGAGTGCACAACCCCAAGCGGGATAATTTCGCCCAATTTATTGTCATCGCCAACGCACAGCTCCTCATCGAACCATCAGAGTTTGTTATATCATACGTCGTTTTACCGGTTATTGCTCTATCTCTTGTTAATAGCCTTTACATGTTTGTCGGAGCATTTAATCAAGCTCCCTTACACTTTTCATCCGGCCTTAGTCCTGGAGATACTGTTTTAATACCCACTAAGATCCTCTGTTACAAATCAGACAATTTCCACCTATCCAGTCACACTTTCTTCCAGGCACAATTACGTTTCTTTTACCAGAGGTTGCAGCCTGACCAGATATAAGATCTACTCACATTCTAACTATATTTCTTCTACTCAGCTCAAACATCCCGTTTCTGCGCTGAGGAAGGTAATTTAGGTAGTCACTGAGAGTTTGTATATAGTTGAACTACGGTTCACATTTTGGCGTGTGATGTTCAGAATTCAGTCCATTTTCACAACTTGACATAGCATTGACGGCTTCATTATGAAGAACGATAGGTTTGAAATGAATCAAATTACATCGTCCATAAACCTAAAATGGATCCTCTAGAATCCACTTAAGCTTACCAATTCCTTGAAAGACGTAAACACAAATGATGTGGAAGCAGATCAAACTGTTGTGCGGATAGAAAATGTCTACTCCCCATTTAATCCACAGGAATAGAGTAGATGAACGCTTAAGTCATATATTCCTCTTTTGATACACACTCTGACTTATAAACTCCGCGTTTGGCTTTTTATCATAGCAAACTACCCTGTCGAGATCTACAGACATTTGTGTTCCTTCGAAGTTTCTAAAGCAACTTGTTGAGATATTCTTGGTTCCATTTATCTTAAGCATAATGTAGTACCACTTCATTGCATTTTTGTACACGGATTAAAAGGTTAGCTGGAACCAAGGTCTTCCTCTGCCTGCTGACACTCGGTGCAAATAAAACCCATCCCCAAAGGCACAAGTCAGGCACAAGTATTAAGACTATGGTCTCAGTTCTACTGGCCTGAACTTGGAAAAATGTCGTTAAGAAATTCCAGTAGATAACCTGTGAATAAAACCAGTGCCCTTTAGACGTAGGTTCTTCCTTATTTCTTTCTTGTAGGTACGTCAGTGGGGGTGAGAAATACATGAACTTTGCTTTTCTTGCTTATTCATCAGGCTTTGACTCAGCGCTTGCTCTCTTTTATCCAGTTAATTGCTGTTAGTTGATTGTCCCACTTACCTTTTGTTGGCTTAACTACTACTTCCGACAAAAATGCAAATATTTCAAATTAGCCAGCCAAGTGCGTTACTTAACAGCGCTGTTGTGATACAAGGCCCCGTTTGGCTGCTTTTCCCACCTAAGGTCATATCTTCAAGACAAGAAGGTTGCATCAGCTTTGCATCGACTAGAGAGTGATAGCCGCTTCCATTCAACAGTGCGTTTCCTCATTTCTACTTACTGCTTTCCCGTGGTTTTCCTAAATCTGCCAGAGACTAGCTTATGGCTGTCGATATAGGGTCTCAAAGTGATCCGCCAATATCTGCAAATTTCGTCATTTCTATACACATCTCTTGACTCAAGTCTGAGTCCAGATCATGCTCTATCAGAACCATGGCAAAGGATCGAAATTACGAGCGAGAAAGAAGAAAGAAAAGGAATCATTTTGCATATAGAATATCGTCTATCTATCATATCCATGAGTCCTTTGTGAATTTGGCACTACCGGTTTCCCATAGCAAAGCATATGTTTGACTTAGGGGACCCCACCACGTATTTGACCAAATGGTCTAATCCACAAAGCATCATATCTACGTGGGCGTTAGGCAACCGAATGGGGACCGGTGACTGACGACTTAGTTCAAGTGCCTATTCTATGGGACTAGCTAATCTAAGCGCCCAGTACACCAATATTTTCGCCTGTTCTTAATATCGACGGTTATGAGGAGTATATTTGTACACGTTTAGAATCAGCAGGTAAGATTCTGTTCGGTAATGCTTATTCCTCTCACACCGACTTATTTGCAGGAAGACCTTACTTTTTCGCGGGATCCACATATTGCTTTATTCGATCTCACACATCTGCGCGCGGAAGTTCGTTCATATCGCATCAGGTCCGAATCTGGCAGACAGGATGAAATCCTGCACTGAACTAGTGAATTCATTTGGTAATTAACCAAACTTAGTGTAAAATTGTCCGAAAAATTTGAAACCGTTCGATAAATAAGACGAGCGTTTACATCACTTTATTTATAAATATTGACTAGTACGATTTCCAAGTGCTGATCGGCAATAACACAATCGATGGACAATCATAGCATTGCAGCGATAACTGAAAACCGCGAAACAGGGGTAAAAACAGTTTCATAACATATGCCCATTAAATTTCCCTTGTACCTGATCTCCTTCTGATTAGTGTCAACTAGCATCTGCAACTTTTACTTCTAAGCATAATGACAGAAAGGACACGGAAATCTGTGGGCTGAGATTACGCTCCTGATTGGCAAAGTTGGTGTGTACATAGCGACTGTTTGGTAAAGACCTCACGATAATATTTTATCTGTGAATTGCGGAACGTCTGTGGCAATTTAACGACACTCAACTCTTCAAAATTCACTAGAATCATTTGAAATGGTCGTGGTCAGCATCGATTCTTAAAAAACCAGTGACAATCAAGAAAAAAATCAAATGACTACGAAGCGTGAACGTATAACACAATAGCATACATGTATTGACAATGGGCTAGTTTGGTTTGCGACCGAACTAAACTAGCTAGAGCAGATTTGAGGTTGACATATATAGAATGAGTACAGGTGGTTGCCAGAAATCTAATTACTTTCAGGTATGCGGGATAAAACTAATGAGAAAAGTCAACATTCTAATCATAATTTCCTTTCCAGACAATGCTCTGACAAGCGGTAATATACGTTGATTACCTAAGACTACAGCTGCATCAAGCAGAACCATCTAAGGGTAGCTATAACATAAAATAACAGACAATCAGAAAAGCCTTTTAAATAGTTATCAGCATTAAGAAATCACGTTGGGTGACCATAGAATGCTGCTAGGCCCGTCCACTCAATTTGACTCGCTTAATGCAAATGCTTCAGGTGTTAATTTCAGTTCCCGATTCACTACTTTTTCAGAGCAGGATGCAGAAGCCATGTAGTTAAATTCCACGAGGTGGCCAAAAATGTCGCTATTTAACGAACAACCTATTGAGGTGGTAATGAGTACCTTAGGAGTAACAAATTGTACCCTAAAAGGTCAAAGAACAAAAATTAATTTTGGGTCTGGACTGACGAAATTGGGGAATGAACTCATGAAGTGAACCATTAAATCCAGCCAGAAAACAAGTTCAATTCATACAAAATAGTCATACACGGCTCAGATGGGAGTATGTCGATTTCAATAAATCAAACACCCATTATTCACCAACTTGATCTGACCCAACTTGAAAGGAGAACTTCAAAGATAATTTGACTAAAAAGACAATCTCAACCGAAATGGCCAATGGAAACAACCGAAGCCTGATTTCAATTGGTTAGAATATGCATTTAACATGGCCTAATACGGGGCCTATGCTTTAGGCCAAGCATATAGTTATCTACTCAATGCACCCGAATTGAGCTTGGAATTTTTCGCATGGAATAATTCAACATGGCACTAAAAACAGTTCTTCATACTGTAGTAAAATCAAAGGAAACTGTTGAAAAGTGATGCATTGGAACGTCGAGCAAATCTTGCCAACCTTCAGGGCATGGGATATAAAAAGATTGGAAATGCGAGATGCATAATCCATCTCGGCTCCGGACTCCTGTCCTCCACGTTTTGATTCCTTAGGTGGAACAAGCATTGCAGATTCAACTGGCTCATCAGCCTGAAAAACAGAAAAAATGTGCTTTTCAATTACGAGTTCCAAATTTAAATGGTACCAATAAATACAAATTAAAACTTAAAAAGCCACATAATTCTGCCCAGAATTGTCAGTCAGTGAAGCTACACATTAAAACGTACTTTACTCATGAGTAGTTGGTCTATAATTTGTGATGCCGTTATCGGGAAAGTTGGCAGCCAGCTCACAGTTTGGGTTAGCGCAAGAAATCTTTATTGGGTTTAATTAACTATCGAATCCGATTATGAGGTAAACAGGACATCGTAAGCTAAATTTTGCTGGGTTGCGAAGTGTTCTGAAGTGAATGCTATCAAGTGTCATATGCTTACTATATTTTATTGATTTTTGCAGTTTGCAAATATAATTTTTTTTACCAAAACAGTGTATATACGTGCACATATGATTAGATCCATAGATATAATCACACATCACCATAAGGATATCCCAGAAAAATATCAAAATTGGATAGGCAAATAAGAACTGTCATCTTTGAAGGAACTTTTAATTACATAGCGTTCGTCGGACCGTACGGGAGCAGACAAAACACCCAGCAACGCTGTTAATTTTCCCACAGTCCCATGCTTTTAAAACTTTAAATGCACAGGGACTCGCCGTATACTTGACGATGAAAAGTTCTGTTATATTTCACAACAAACCTTTCTCTAAATCAGCCAGACGGGACACTATCACGAAAAGCGGGTTAGGTGTCACAAACGCATATCAAATTCACTAGGTTGCTTTCGAACTTGCCTCAGTGACTTCACAATGAAAGATCGCCTGATGTTCAGGCACGTCCACTGCATTACTGGTGAGATCTTCCTCACTATTTATACTCTCAGTGAAAAGGCTTGTTGATAGCTGAAATGAAATTCCAGTGTATAACAAATATTTCTGGTTCTTTTGTCCTATGTGAACAAATAGCGTTAAGTAAAAAGTAAACGACATAGACAAATAAATCCAAAGCGCTTTTAGATTAAGCAATGTGAACAGAAAGTATTCCATTAAATGCTTAACAAGAGACACAAATCACACGATGACACATCGGAAACCCGCTACACGTGCGAATACTGGACTCTTATACGTGCGAACATTGAACTAGTCGCGAAGATGCTAACTGGTTTGTCGAACATTAACACAGCAATATATGCACCTTAGCCGTCACTTTAGTTTGCAAGCTACACAGCTTTCACCATTAGATAGCCTGACTCTAAGTGAAAAATGGCCTCTTTGTCGGATGAAAAGATATTTCAAACGATTGTATAGAGTTCTGCTATTGGATATTTTAAACCCGTGCAAGATGTAGTTTTCGATCCGCAATCATTTTTCTTTGGTTCGCGTCTCATTTTAGAACTGATGATTCCTAACAAGGATAGAATGGCTGCACAGTGCCTCCTAATAATAAAATTTAAATGAACACCAAATCTCATACTGGTATGGACGTTCAGATTTAACCGCCGAGACTTTGGCTGCATCGCAAACACCAATGAAAAGGGACATCTGATGAGTTTTAAGTCTAGAGTGGCAACTACTTCAAAATGGGTTCCGCAAAACAGTAAACTAAGAATCTAAAATACAGTTGTTACGCTTCTGTCATCTTTCATATTGTTCCGAAACCAAGCTCTGATTATTCTCATTATTGCTGCAAATATTCACAAGATCTGATCGCAAACTGTAGACTGGTTCAGAGACAACCACTGCACTTTGCAGAACCTTTATCAAAAATGTGGTTGCGTGAAATCTCTGTGAACGACATCGGAGTAAGCTGTCACTTGGCAGTCTCGAATAACTTCGACGGTTTCAAATAATTCTGACACGTGAGTTGCAAGAGACGGTTGTTGATATCGCATATCCATAGCTTCCTGATTTAGATTCAAACACGGACAGGAAAAAGACTGTTTCTCGTACATCCGGCTTGTTCCGCAGCAATTGATGCACGACTGGGCTCTGATTTTTAGTTTTTTTAACACGGGTAAGCACCGTTGATCGCATAGTGACTAGTTGTTAACAATGACGGACAACATACGTTGGGTACAGTTAGAAATGGTTCCAAACCTTTGGTCGACTGTTAACTTGAAACTCACTGCTTTCAGCTTTCGCGCAAACACCAACAAGGTAAGCTTACTACATAAAACCACATTCCTCATTTTGTTTGGCTTTTTTCAAGCAGAAAAGAATCGGTGACTTCTAGATGTGCACAATCTTCCTAAACGGACTGCACTGAGCGGGGCTGGAAGACCTTGGAAAAGTCATTTCGACTATTCATCAAAACACGGGGTGAAACTTATACACAGAACTTCCACTGTTTCTAAATGGTGAGTTGAAAACCTACAAAGGAAGACAAATTGCTTCAAAAGCATATTTAATCCCCTGTCTTTACAATCCATCCATTTTCCTCAACTAGTCAGAATCATGAAGAATAACAGAATAAACAAAATATTTTTGATTGTTCAGGTACGGTTGAGTTTCATCAAAGTAATTCGTTTAAAGTAATTTTATGACACTGTTATCGCAAGCGCTGAAGTCCTTTTACAAGTCACTAAATTCTTTCAAATTATTTACTTTAAGTATCTTTTATTCAGAATTGGAACTGAACAATGACATCGGAAATGCCTACGGTGATGAGGTAGTGGTTAAATCAACTGGCTGAGGGTGATTTGCAAAATCTAAAACTTAGGCGAAAGCCGTTCACATTTGAAAACAGATGACGTGCAGATAAAAATGAATATCAAATATCACAACTAGAAAATTTGTAGAAGTAACAGAAACGTCTATTAAGTAAATCTTTTATCATTGGACATACTATCATGGGTCTTCCGTCCCTCAAAATCTCTGAAGAGTTCTACTGACAACTGATTTGTAATACGCTTTTACAAAGGACTGAGGCAACGCCGTTTCCAAACAACTTGCTATTGCAAATAAAAATTGATCGATTACTAAAACGTGGTCTGCAAAAGATCCCGGTATCAACACAATGGAAATTCTAAACAAGAACCGAAAAACCAAGCTGCGTACCGCGTCCGAAAGGACATCATTTCCTATGATCGTTCGTAAAACCGTTGTCTTTATAAATTGAGTCAAAATATCATATAATTAATGAATAATAAAACCGACATGGAGGGAAAGGCGTTTTAATAGAACAATACCCGATCCCCCATAGTTTGTCTTGCCGGACAAAGTTTGAGAAAATCGGCTGCAATCTATTTTTTAAACCAACATACTGTCTCGACATTGCATCATCCTACCATTAATTATTTTTTATATTTACCCTGCGGCCAATCTATTTTCGTCTTTATCCACAAACACAAATACACGTGTCGCAAACTGAATGATAGTGACCCCAAGTACGCAGCTTATGTCGTTTCAGTGACAAAACGCGGATGTGCCAGGTGGCAACCATAAGACAGCAACCAACAACTCAGCTAAGCCCGTGTCGACAGGAATGCTGATAGTCCAACAGGTACGATTTCCATCAAGAAATATGTTTTGTTGATCAAGGCTTTATGGTACGGCCAATGTCAGCAAACAACAACAGCTAGGTTCCAAATACAATTAGAAAGAATTCGACTCCGCCGACAGACAGTTAGTTTAGAGGTAAATGTGAAGTCGAGGGATGTCTAAAAATTGAGTCAGTTTGTAAGAATTGGAAGAATGCAAGTCTGAACCTAAAAAAGGACTCCTGTGTGTTCCCTGAGATTAACCTGTGTCCCCAGACCAACAGAACTTTACTACTAACCGGTAATGTGTCACTCCTTTAGAAGAAGAATGAAATGCGACCGTGATTCTTGGATCACCTACCTCGAATTATTATCACAGGAAAGGATGGAAGAAGTCTGCAACCAGTATTCGATTGTATTTTATATTGGGATAATGCCACTGGTTTGGGGTTAAAAAATTCAAAAGCAAAGTAATTCGCAGGTTTGCAGGGCTCAACGCAATCCAGCCATATCCTCGTTAAAATTCTGGAACAATATACCTCATCAGGTTTCCTTTTTTACTATTTATACAATAGGAAGGCCCAAGATCAGGTTGAGTTTTGCGTAAACTTTGGATAAAGGCGTAGCGAGATAGTGTGGTCTCATTGTGAAGTAACCCTCAACACAAAACTGCTTATTCGCTAAGTTTCTATCTACTCAGATATTGCGTATGCACACAAAGCTTGGCCTTCCAGAATAGACAATACAAAATTTTGGGAAGCTTCGATCACCAATGCTTCCAGAAGATGGTCGAAATTAAGCAGTATAATGTTTGCAAATCTATCATGCTTGAACAGTGCATGAATACAAAACGACTTAGTTCATTTCTCCAAAGGTGGCACCTGCAGTGGTTCAGCCATACCATTCGCCCACTTAAGACGGAGCTCACGAAGAACAGGCTTCTTCAGGCAGTCAGTTGCTCACTAAAGCACTGCAAACTACTAGGCTCCCCAGTATGGATGACCAAAATTTACTGAATGCATATATTTATGAAAAAAAGAGAAAAACTAATATCAAATCCAATGAAACCTAGAATGAAAAATGGGATTAAAACCTACTTAGTTGATGGTAAGAAAGTGAAGTGATTAAACATTTTAACCAAATACAGGATCCGTTATGTAATTTAAAAAGCATACATTCATTTGTATCTCTCTCTGGATTCGAATAAAAAATCTTGTCAGGAAGTTTTATATTTCCATGTGTTCCGGGATCTCTTGTGCACTTTGCAGCTATGCAGACCACCATTGACGTTATCTAGTGTTTTCCAATTTCCTAAAGTTAAAAAATGGAGATCAAACATTGGGAATTTATTAATGGACTCTTCTAATAGGAAGGAAATAAGGATCATTTTGGTAAACTCTTCTACCCGCTAATTTCATTTTTTATCTATAAGTAATGTTAAAACGGGAAAACACTTTGATAAACACCGCAAAAAAAGCGTTTCATCAAACTTACTTGTTGTGAAGATGTCTGCAATTTTGTCTGAGACCGCTGCTCATTTTCGATGAAAACTGCATTGTCCATTAAATTCAGAACTGATCTGTATGTGTCCCATTTTGTTGGAGAGTCTTCTTCTATAGAATACTGAGGTGCAATCTAGAAACAGATCGGATGGTTCTGACAGTTGGATAAGGTTGAGGCAAGTTACGGGGAATAAATTGAAGTTTCAAATGGACTGTTTCAAGTGAGGCGTCGGATATTATACCGTCTTAGGATTCGTCTCTTTAATCTATGGACTACATCTTATAAGCTTCATCTTCTAAAACGAATATCTACAATAAGTTCGGCAAAATAATTCTATTTTTTTAAAGTACGGTGTTCTATATTTGCTCATTAATTCTCTAAGCACATTTCATCCAAAGATTTTTTCTTGTACGGGGTTGCACGGTTTTGCTCACACCGTATTGATAGTTCCTCCGTAATTCCCTAGCCGTTGTGTTTTGATAATGAGGTTGTGGTGCACGTCAGAGATGATATAATCACCATAGACTTTGAACGTGTTAGTCTCACCATTCCTGAGACATACCATTCTCCGTGTTGAGTTTGACAACAACTTAAACTGAATTCCGAATACCACCCACAATAGACATGCAATAGGTCTAAGAGTCTCGACTGTCATTCGGTCGTAGGGTACATCAAGTCACTTGCTGAGAAAGTCATCAGTCGATTAGCAGTTAGAACATGGTGAAATTTGATGTCAACAACGTGTAAACAACATGGAGTTCCGTCTGGTTTACCACTCCAAATAACAACATCCATCTAAGAAACAGTGTTTTTCTTCATTCTGAGCTCGCCTACCTATGCAAATGTACAAGGTCACCATTTTCCGACATCTAGAAAAACTGTTATCAACAAAACAACATGTGACATTTAAACAATTAGCAACTTGAGCCAAAGGATCACTGATGTTTTTGTTTACACGAATTATGCAGAGAAATCCTATATAAAAAAGGAAAACCTCCGTGACCATGACAATTATTTCTGTGGAAGATAACTTCATTCTGACACTGCTGACCACAGTGTAGGAGGAGATGCAGCCGACTTACCTTTTCGGTTTAGTGGTTGTCATATTTTTGTCCATATGTCAGATCAAATGTCTCAGGTATACTGGACATGCAAAGGATAACAGGATGTCCAGAATAACTAACTTCATGGGGTTTTCGTCGAATTTACTGCATAAACCGCTGAATTTGGTACCTTTTATTGAGATTCCACTATATCAATTTGTGGAATACATCACAAATGAGACCGAAAAGCATGACCCAAAGGTTCGTGATGTGCACATCAAACATTTCTACTTCTACACACACATCTACTTGGCTTCACTTCACAACGCGGATAGAGAATTCTCATTAGTAAGTCCTTGGTATAAAATAAATGCATCACTGAACTGAAATATTTTTTAATCCGTTTAATTGCAGCGTTTCGTTTTTGCGCGAACTCTGACAGGTTGCACTACAAGACGGACAACTTTTGGGTGCCAATATGGTATTATCGATTGATCAGCTCGGATCAATGTATGCACCATCGAAAATCAGTCATGTTTTGGACTTTGTTCGCGCTTGTTATGCAGCGGGACGCCCCGAAATAGCAAGATTTCCTAGAACGCGAGCTCTCGTATCCACCTTACGTCCCACTGCATCCAGTGAAGTAAACAAGGCCATACTTTCCGAGACAACTAAACTTATTCGGAACAGTACTCCGGTCGGTTCCTATCATTTTGTTTGGGAGAATCGTACGGAAATGGTAAGAGGACTTTGCAGCTAACTTCATAAGAAAGTGGTATTCTGTGAAATTTAGGCATTGTGTTAGATTTTTCTTTGGCTTTCTGATCTTTACGGAATTTTCATCACGTTTAACAAAAGCTGCAGTATGCGGTTGTAAAATTTATCTCAGCCAGTCGTCGTTTCAGTAAAATCATGCAGTCAAAATATGAATGACATAGTAAGGCACCTTTGCCTTTGAAGAGATATTATTAGTAGAGGCCATTCTTCCAACAAGCAAAAGAATGATAAAAATTAGCTGTCTTTGCTTGCTTAGTCACCGTTACTATTGTCTAGCGGCAGTCTTATCCGACGGTTTTGATTCAACAAAACGCTTTTCTATGTTATTTCCCTCTCATATTGACTTCAGTAAGCAACGGAACAGATATAGAGAAATTTTTCTCATAGTATATTTCTTAGCACCGTTCTGTTATTTTTCGTACAGCTTCATACAGAGGAAATATTGTTTAACAAACCTGTCCGCCGATTGAATACCAAATGCTGTATTTTTATTTAATCTCTTTGGTATAGGGGAGAATAGTGTTTTAGTTGGTTGCAATGCGGTTTTAGGGTGTCTCTGAGAGACGATAATGTCACTTTACCTACCACTAGTTGTCAAGTTGTTCATCAAGAAAATTTAATGGATCGAAAATAAGCTCACAGTTCTCAGCGTGCGTAGTCTAACTAGTAGATAGGCAAAAACCAATCAAAAATAACTTTCTTTTTGAAATTTGATAGGCTTTCATTATTTTCTTTAATAAGCTAGCACTGAAAGACATTTTGGGCAGGGTGTTTTCCAAGTATTTTACCTTACAGTAGACACTCATTGTAAACCGTCGCCATTGATTCATTTACGAAAACGCCATTGAAACTTTGAATTTCTAAACCATCGGAAGGTTGTTGATCCAAAATCTATTTCAGCCTCATATGAGCAAAACTTAAATGTTTACATGGACATATCGGGGCCTGCACAAAATATCAAGAAGGATGAAGACGTCCACAAGCAATTCGTGAGAATATTGTAGCTTTACGTGAACTTAAGTGAGGTTTCATATCTGTATTCTAACTACTTAATGCAAATGTTTTGAATACTTTCGTTTGTCTCAGCTCAACCGTTTGGTTTTCTTTAAGTTTTGGTGGCTGAACTCTTTTAGAAAACTAATAAGTTTAGGTTATCACAATGGCACATCGGAATGAAGTAGGTTTCTCAGTGATTCATCAAATGGTCCGAAATGTCGTTGGGTACATCAGAAATGCTTTTCCGATTTGACTTCTAATGGGAATCCGTTTGCTGCCAGATGAAAATATCATCTCGAACTCCACTGCACATTATTGCAGAAAACGAATAATTTATACCCCAAAGAGCTCACTGATCAGCTAGGAAGACGCGGTGACAATGAGTTGATAACGTTAAACGGAGAAGCGCAAGCGCTTATTGTGATAAAGGACTGAACGGCAGTGAATTACAGTGCGGTACCAATTTTTGCCAAATAAAAATAGATCCACCGTAGCTTGTGAATTCCCATTGACGAAAGGTGCAGACACTCACTATGCAATGAGTTGCTTCAAAATTTATGTAAATGAATGTCAGTAACTAGAAACCGATGTTCAAAATTATTACTTAGATTCCAATTTTCAATCATTAAATTAGCCTCACAGTGTTTAAAGACGCAGAACATCTGACTATTCTTCAGCAAGCTATTTTCTTTTATTCCAGGATGACTTTTTACAAAGACTTGGCTATGAAGTCGTATACTGTGGCAACAGCACAGAAGAGAATCCGTGCAATTGGACCCAGCTGGGTGTTTCAGCCTCCGTGGCCGAAACGATGTGCCTCTATAGAGTGATCACCCGTGGAATTTTCCATTCGTGAAAACGATCAAGTTTTATGAACATCAATGAAATATCTCAACTGCTGCTGCCTCCTTTGGGATAACATTCAGCACCCTGCAAAAAGTAGTTGCTTACGATAACTTAATTTTAACAACTGATGTTTAATTATACTTCATTCGATTGGAATGCGACGCCATGTCTCGTGCGTATTCACGACTGCTCACACCAAGACAATGTATGAATCGTTGACAAATTATTACGCACTGATTAATTAATGCTATTTTTAACAAGGACAATCACCAAAAACTATCCCACTGACGGTAACTTGGGAGCAGCTAATGAACTAAGAGACGAGACAAGGAAAGGACTGCTTGACAATGTCAAATCGGCATAAAACACAATTTGTAATAATGCGATTCACAATTGCCCACGAGTAGCAAATTGTGACAACGTTCACTGATTTCTGTTGGTACCTCAAAATAACATCTAAAAGAAAGACCAGAAAGAACGAAAAACAGCAAAAAGACCAACTGGAATCTCATATGTTCAACACTTATTAATAGAAGCAAAGGTTTCGAATGCAAGGATGTCACTGATTGTGAAACTGTATCATATCACGCACTGCTTTCAACTACCGTTTGTGGGGAATCTGTGAGTCCCAACCCGGCAGTGTAACTGAATCGACTCCAGCCGGTCCACTGACTAAAGCTTCCACACTTTTTTGCCATGCCATTGGTTGACCACCTTGATCCATCTTCGAGGCATTACTTGCCTCGCAGAATAGCGTACAACGAGACATCCGTTCTGTAGGCATGCGTAAATCATGTTCCAACCACTCCAATACATTCACATCCAGTGCCTGTTCTAAATATTGGATCCTAGATTTCAGTAACTTACGCCTAACATCTTAGTTACTGACAAAGTTCTCCACAATATTTTACCAATACTGCGAAGAAAACGTTGTTCAAACACCAGGTCTTTGTATTTCCTCTGCTCTCAACGGCCACATTTGGGAGTCGCACATCAGCAATGACCTCACTGCTGCTGTGCATACTCTACCTTTGATCTGTAACCGAATGTTGCCCTTGCCAGAGATAACCCAAACTAGTGAGTGTCAATCGAGTCTTCAGTATGTTTGCAGACATTTTATCCGAAATGCGACCACCAGTGTGGTTAAGCCTGGCTATCTCACTCGCTAGATCCCTGCAAGAACAAGGTTTGACTTCAAGCCAGTCCATTTTACACTTTGAAAGTGTAAAGTACATCTAAAAACATAGTGTCATTTATGAGGTTCTGAAAAATCTGTAAATTACCTAGATATTTTCTCAGTAGCACAAAATCATCCGCAAATTCTGTTAAACCGTTTTCCTATCTGAGCAATTATCAATTCTGCCAATCCCATGCAGGAATAGAGCGCTAAACATCAACACCTTAGTGACTNTAGATTCCAATTTTCAATCATTAAATTAGCCTCACAGTGTTTAAAGACGCAGAACATCTGACTATTCTTCAGCAAGCTATTTTCTTTTATTCCAGGATGACTTTTTACAAAGACTTGGCTATGAAGTCGTATACTGTGGCAACAGCACAGAAGAGAATCCGTGCAATTGGACCCAGCTGGGTGTTTCAGCCTCCGTGGCCGAAACGATGTGCCTCTATAGAGTGATCACCCGTGGAATTTTCCATTCGTGAAAACGATCAAGTTTTATGAACATCAATGAAATATCTCAACTGCTGCTGCCTCCTTTGGGATAACATTCAGCACCCTGCAAAAAGTAGTTGCTTACGATAACTTAATTTTAACAACTGATGTTTAATTATACTTCATTCGATTGGAATGCGACGCCATGTCTCGTGCGTATTCACGACTGCTCACACCAAGACAATGTATGAAGCGCTTAAAAAGATGTGATTAGTTATAACCTATAAATATGATAATTCTACCAGGTTTTCTAGTGGCCGTTCCTCTGATACTCGAGTCATGCAACGGAACTCATCCAATTACAACTTGGGATTACTGAAGTTATATGGGAACACTTAAGAAGAAATGATGCAAACAAACGCTCACAGAGTGTATTCTCACGTTTACAATCCTACACCGTCGATAGAAATTAAGCAGGCAAAACTACACGTCAGTCAAACGAAATTCCCTATAAATTCCGAAGGAACTTATAGCAACCGACTAGAAATTTACGCAGCTTCTACTCTATCTATAAAGATAGCTAATGATAACTGAGAACAGCTAGTGGCGATCGAAGAAAAACTATGTTCATGCGTTGCAAAAAAACAATAGCCATTTTATAGGGCAGACTAAACCTTGTATATGTTATCACGAAACGGTTAAGTACAAACTTTTACGCAGAACTTCACGCAGGATGATGATGTTTATTGACGTAATGCTGTTTTTTTGGCCTTGCGCCATCAAAACCGGGAAAACAAGACAGAACGATAGGAAACAAAAGGAAGATAAAAAAGAATCCGTTCTTTCCCTTCTTAACACAGATTCTGGCAATCGCATCGAAGCAAAAGATTTCTAACTGAATTGTAGGTCATGCGGAATCTTTTAAGATATAGTTCAACGTATTTCAACTCCAAAAAGTTTTCCGTTCATTTTTCTTGTAGTCTAGACGTGTTTATCTTCGTCAAATCAAAACCGAAATAATCGGTCAAACTATACTCAACGGTGGCCTCAAGAATAGCCGAAGCTCTCAGATTATTTAAACACTTTCAATAAAATGTATTATTATGTGTAATTCTGTTTATTTTATGAAATAATAGGACTTCAGTAAAAGAATCGTTGACAAATTATTACGCACTGGTTAATTAATGCTATTTTTAAGAAGGACAATCACCAAAAACTATCCCACTGACGGTAACTTAGGAGCAGCTAATGAACTAAGAGACGAGACAAGGAAAGGACTGCTTGACAATGTCAAATCGGCATAAAACACAATTTGTAATAATGCGATTCACAATTGCCCACGAGTAGCAAATTGTGACAACGTTCACTGATTTCTGTTGGTACCTCAAAATAACATCTAAAAGAAAGACCAGAAAGAACGAAAAACAGCAAAAAGACCAACTGGAATCTCATATGTTCAACACTTATTAATAGAAGCAAAGGTTTCGAATGCAAGGATGTCACTGATTGTGAAACTGTATCATATCACGCACTGCTTTCAACTACCGTTTGTGGGGAATCTGTGAGTCCCAACCCGGCAGTGTAACTGAATCGACTCCAGCCGGTCCACTGACTAAAGCTTCCACACTTTTTTGCCATGCCATTGGTTGACCACCTTGATCCATCTTCGAGGCATTACTTGCCTCGCAGAATAGCGTACAACGAGACATCCGTTCTGTAGGCATGCGTAAATCATGTTCCAACCACTCCAATACATTCACATCCAGTGCCTGTTCTAAATATTGGATCCTAGATTTCAGTAACTTACGCCTAACATCTTAGTTACTGACAAAGTTCTCCACAATATTTTACCAATACTGCGAAGAAAACGTTGTTCAAACACCAGGTCTTTGTATTTCCTCTGCTCTCAACGGCCACATTTGGGAGTCGCACATCAGCAATGACCTCACTGCTGCTGTGCATACTCTACCTTTGATCTGTAACCGAATGTTGCCCTTGCCAGAGATAACCCAAACTAGTGAGTGTCAATCGAGTCTTCAGTATGTTTGCAGACATTTTATCCGAAATGCGACCACCAGTGTGGTTAAGCCTGGCTATCTCACTCGCTAGATCCCTGCAAGAACAAGGTTTGACTTCAAGCCAGTCCATTTTACACTTTGAAAGTGTAAAGTACATCTAAAAACATAGTGTCATTTATGAGGTTCTGAAAAATCTGTAAATTACCTAGATATTTTCTCAGTAGCACAAAATCATCCGCAAATTCTGTTAAACCGTTTTCCTATCTGAGCAGTTATCAATTCTGCCAATCCCATGCAGGAATAGAGCGCTAAACATCAACACCTTAGTGACTAAGGCAAAAAATTAAGGATGAAAGTATGCAATCCTGACAAAAACCACTTCTCGCGGCCAACTAGAGTGAAATAATCTCGTAAACGCGAATTCAGCATTCGGCTGTTTGAATGTGGGGATCAGAAAAATGAAGTGAAACTCTCTGGCATAGACTCTACTGAGAAAAAGCGCCACAGAGATTATGATAGACAGGGCCAGACTTCTCTTCCATATCAAGAAACACATAGCTCGTGGGTCTACGAAATATGCGCTTATGACAAGTCAGAACGATGGAAAATCTTTGAATAGTGGACTGGCTCCTGTGGATCCAATTAAACTATGTGGTAAGGGTCCACGAAATCTCCCCTAATGGTGACTGAAGACAATACTAGATGACGCAGTTTCGCAGTCAGTGGTATGCTTGCATTCGAAATCTTTGCTTCTACGTATACTTGTTGAACATATGAGATTGAATTTGGTTCTCGATTACTGCTTTTTTATTCTTTTTGATCTTCCTACCAAATGTTGCTTTGAAGTATCAACCGAAAGCAAAGCACGTTGACGCAAGATAGTTGTAGAAATTGAACTGAACCCTCTACCTGCCTGCCAACCCTCCGAGAATGATGGAGGCGTTTACTTAAGGAAAGTCGTTGTGATTGACTTTTTGATTGGATTAACTTGCACATGTACACAGAGATGTATAGTGCAGTTCACAATAGCGCTGAACGTTAGGTGACCTGCTATCGCGAAACTTCATTTATATGGGCGTAATCACTGACGTATGTAGCAGGGTGTTACGGATTCTCAGTCCTTTTCCAGAATGTCCTAATTACTCGAAGTGACAATGTAGAATTCCCAGTCAAGCGCTATTTCAGAAACTGCGTTTCGAACATGGCGACGTTTTTGCCCTATAAGGATTAATTTTTCGGGTATTGCAAATTGTGATTTAATTCGCATGTTCCAAGATTGAACAGTTATTTTATTTTTCCAAGGCTGTAAATCTATTAGTTCATTCATGAGTAGTTTTTATAACAGAAGATAATATACAAAAGTCACAAAAATGCTAAGGTTAACTACCCACTGCCCTAGTTTTATCGTGTTAACCATGCAATCATGGTCAAGCATTGTGTCAGCTTCCCCTGTCTATTTTGCTAATGATGTGACGCGTCATATTCCGCGCTGTATAGGCAAGATCTTTTGTTTGAAGCTTACCTCGTGGCTATTTCGGCATATGCATACTACCACCTTTTGCTGATTCCTGTTAGAAGACATGTCTTGTGTAGACTAGTTTTGAGCATTATTTGGGCTGTTGACTCCTAAATTTGTTATTTTGCGTTTTTTTTATTTGTGCGACAGTATAGTAGTAAAGCAAAGGTACGGAAGCTACCATTTACCTTGTCATACTCTATTATATGCAAGTCTCCTGGAGATATTCGGAATTGTCTTCAACCGGCATGTGCGTTTATGAGAGGATATAGAAAAAAAGTTGGTAGAATAGTTACAAATTTCAGTTAAATGATAATTATTGAAAATTTCAGCGTGCAGTTCTTTTCACTTTGAATATAGATTATTAACAGTTTAAACCAATTGCCTTCGTAGCTTAGAATGGATGTTAATTTTCGTAGTACTGAATCTGTTTAGCCTTAATTGAAGACAAGGTACAGATGTGGAAAGGGCAATCTGGTCACTTTCATATTTTGGCTGAAATGCCTTCTTTCACACTGAGAATTTCAAAACTGTACGTTGTAAAGTAGATCGAATCCGCATTTTAAGAAACATCAGCGGTGTAGTGTACAAATTCATTAAAGTGTGATATTATTTGATGTTAACCAGATTTATATGCGTAATTACATATAAGACCGTTGCTGTCACAAGGTATAAACTGATAGCACTGATTTTAGGAGTTATTTGGAACAGGACTTTTTGACTGTAAATCTGAGCCGTTCGAAGGAGGAAACAAATAATTTTGCCAGTATCAGATGTTTTACAGGTTGTTTGGTTGTTGCTGACAATTAGCCCTAAATAAACCGAATTGCAATGTTTCTTTTAGTGGTAAAAGAGAAGCAATCAGATTCCTTGGTTTGATTCGCATCAATCTAACACAAACGCTCAATGAAAATGGTCTCCACATTATGACTACATGAAACAGGTGCACTTCATGAGATAGATGTCCGTGTTCCTTTCAAAAGCAATTCAGTAAACACTCCGTATGGCTGCATGAAAAGCGTGTATGCTGGTGACAAAACTTTATAATTAAAGTTTGATCCGAAATAGGCTGTGACTCAAAGGCATTTAATAGCAGAATGTTTCCAAAAATGGACCAATCTAAGCTTAAAATGAGTTGTCTTCTATAGGGTTTCAGGCTGGGACACTGTGTTATCAAATAAACTGATGCATATCTCATCTAAATCTGCAAACAGGCAGTTTTTTAAGAATTTTAGTTTCTTAGTAAAATCTTATCATAAAAAGGATATCATGTCTTTGCTCAGTGTATCGCCTAATGTTGTGGTAATCTACCTGTAAAAAAATAAATTGTAATTTATCCTTAGGACAAAGCAAACCCTATACGTTTAGCACATCGTGCCAGTTTGCGCAAACGTATATAATGTTACCTTGTTCTTAATTTCTATCTGCAGCATCATAACCATGCTCAGTAGGACTTCCTTAGTTACAAGTAATTCTACTTAACTTCCGAAAATCATGTTCTAGCGAGTCATACGTCTGTGAGTCAGTCTGAATTCGAAACAGAAATTATGGGTACATGCACACACAGCCGTCAATGTTGTCACTCATTTCAAACTATAAAGGGTCCCCCGTAGGGAAATTAAAACGGAATGTCAATACTCACCAAGATTTGTGAAAGTTCGACGGTTTCAGTGCATTGTTGTGTTTTTTGAGAACAAAAGTGCTCCGCGATCATGATTTTTTTACAGTCCCCTTTAGCCACATGAAACTGATTGTGAGCAAATTCTGCAGACCAGTGTCGTTTCGGTAGCATAATTCGTATGCGCCGTTTCTCAGCCGTGTTAGATCTCGGAAACTATTTCAAATGATTTGCAAAAAAGAGAAGGGGATTGTCCCTAAAGCGTATGTGCTAATAGCTCTTTAGTTCACAAACGCAAGACTGTATTATGCTATGTCTCGTTGCACAGTTATATATTAAACAACTCCAGCAATATCGTTAATGCATCTCTGAGTTTAGTATTGCTATATGCTAATTCAGATTCCACTTGCGGTCACTTATGTCCATCCAGTGGAATCACGGATTAGTAGCTGCCTGAATCTGAATTCCAATACCATCGAACTGACGTAATGTTGAAGTCCTAAAATTTTAAGACAATCTGACTACTGATTACAAATCAGTAGCCAGTTAGGGTAAACGGTAGATTGCTTTACAGTTCAATTTTGTAAAAGAAATTCTGTTTACTAAAGAAATTGTTAAGAAACCAACAAGAAGGGCAAACTGGGAGCCTTTTACGTAAGTCAACCTATATGTTAACATGTAGTCCCACCAGTTGCCACCATCTCTGGATTGTACTCAAGCTAATAAGCTTTTCATTTGCCATTAATGTGAAAATGTGTTAACGAAAAAACGGTGGTGTTAGTGAAAACAACAGCTCAAGAATTTCCAGCTGTCTTCTGGATTTTAAAGATTACTTTCTTTGTTGAAGTTCGTGAATAAAATCCAAAAAACCTGAGCGAACTCTCTTGACGTTATTCTGGCCATTCAGCTAGAATTTTCTGAAGAGAGATACCGATAACAAACATTAATTATGACAACTCAGTTGCGCGTAAAGAAAAGATCATTTCGTCGCCTTTTTAATCAGCATCAACTCAAGTTGCCGAATCGCTAGTTTCAAGTCCAATGGTGAGTTAGAATGGAATAAACAAATGATCAAACCTGCATGTACAAAAAAAGGGCATTCACAGAATACCCAAGGAATTCGACCAGTCACTACTTAAGAGCTCATTCTAAGTTCTGTAAAGTCAGTCAAAACTACTGTTGTGATTGTTGCCATTTCCCTTCTAAGGAACTAAAAAAATAAAAATCAAATGGACTTCCTGCTTACGGATTTGCATACTACTTTTTTCAATTAAGCCGTTTCATTCAAAAATGAAATAATCTAAATGCAATCCTTTTTGTCTATTCTAAAATTCCTATTAGAGTTTGTCTCCTCTCTACATTTGAAAATGCAATAATAGTAACTCTTACACAGTTACCAAGACGTGATATTACTGTACTGGCCTCTCCAAAAATATACTTGATTGTGCTATAATTTAATTCATAGGTAGTTAACTGTAGAAAATCTGCAACATCTAATTATGGTCTAAGGGGTTGAAGCATGGCTCCGTATTTTTGTTTTCTTACAAGTGACAAGACAATCATAAAAGATGGCGTCCAAAACTGAAAGCAAGCGACCATCACCTTCATATGTGAATCGTCCAAAGGTCTAACCGTGCATTTATCGTTTGAGTGAAATTCTCTTGCTATATTCGGTTTTCTTGATAGTATGGTTAGGGTGGCAGATCTTCCAGAGGGTGTTCGTTCGTCTCCGCTTTGTTCAAGATCGGATATTGATGATACCTTAGATGAAAAAATCAACTTCCATGAATAGGTAGAACATACATCTTGCCGATTTACAGAATTCAATCTACTGCTCCATTCTCTAACTTCTCGATTTTTATAACCCGGGCTACGATCGTCATCAGTTCTTCCCATTTTTTTAACCTTTCTAACCGTAGCCATGCCGATGGATTCACAAGAACTCAGCGAAATCGAACGTCCAGGGCTTTCATCCAAGTAGGCCGGTGCAAGGTCACCAACGGTTGTTTCCGGTGATTGAATGCGAATACCGACTTCCCACTTACGGTTTTCAACGCTAAATAAATTGCGAAATAAAGATCAGACAAAAGGTAGGAATTAAATTTCGGGCCTAAAAGACCAACGGTCATTAGCTAAGAATTGCTTTCACGTAAAACAAAATTCAGCTCATTTCGGGAGTTGATTGCACCAGATATACTTTCAGACTTTTAAACAAGCTGGGTAACTTTTTCATTAAGTTTGTATGCTCAGGTTGGCATTTATTCAGTTGCGGTCGCTAAGGTAATGTGAAAATAGAAACTAAAAAGCTTGGTATTTTCAATTTAACAGAAATTAATAAGCTAAGCGTTCGTTCCTTTCTCCTGTAAGCGGTTTGTGAACGGCCGTTTTTCTGGTAAACCCAAAAGAGAACTTCGAAAAATTAATGGGTAAATCACACACGTCTATATCGGACTAAGGCAACCGAGTATCAGCACTAAAATAGTAAAAAAAGAGTAGCACGCTTCATATTGGACAACCAGTTAGCTGCATGTTTTGTCTTCACCTTGCATAAGTGAAGACTTCAAATGTTCGTTGTTTGCAAGCAAAAAGGAAGGCAGACATGTAAATTCCGAGGAATTAATAAGAATGATTGGAACTTTGGACCTAATTATTTAGCATCTTCAAAGAGAGTCAGTTATAGTCTTTCAGTTTTGGCCAGGAATTTGCTAAGTGCCGCGGTTAACCCCTCCATTCATTTGCATTAAGTTTTGTCATAGTCAGGATAGCCACTCAAAGCGAATTTATTGGGAGTTACAAGCAACGGTTTCAAATGATAAAACTACGTGAAGGCATATTTGGATTTCGTCGAAATACCAAGTGATGATGGTCGACAGGTGTCTAGGTCATCGCTCAGCGGTAGTAAAGAAGTACTGCCATGTTAGAAGAGGTACATAAATTCAATTTAACAAACAAGACCAAGGGAAAGAACTCAACAAAATTCCAAAAGAAACCACGGTCATCATTTTTCTCGAATCCAAATGACAAATTTGGCCAAAAAGAAATGATCAGCATGGTGAAATTTCAGAAAGCATTTTGTCAGTACTTCCAACCCATTGTATTTTGTGGACATTTTCTCTTGAAAGCTGAGACATCAATTTGTTAACTATGCCTTAGTCTTCTCTCAGAGGACAGTGGATTTGTTACAATCTGGGCTTACTCAATGGAGATCAATAAAAATAGAATCAAAATGAAAGGGTTAGTCACCTAGATGCTGTGTTACGACTGGATGAACGCCCCAAAATATTCTATGGAGAATGTAGTAAAAGAATGACCAATGAGCTGGTACATTAAAGCACACCAACGCATGACCTATCGATGGTCATTAATCTAATTTTTGATTCCGTATTAGCTGAAATAAGCTGATCTGAACAGTAGCTATCACTGTGTGATGAACAGCTGGCAAAGTCAATACAATAATTCGCGGTAGCGGGGATTACCGTCAAGATAATATGGAAAAATTCGCGGGAAATGATAAGCTAACAGAATTTTCAATTCCGGAAAAAAATTTCATCAGGGTTTATAGATGGTTTTCTTCTTCTGTTAAACGGCTGTTTGCAAAGAAAAAACCGCAAACTACGAAAATGTCAGACCATCAGTTTGCTATAATTTTACGGCCATTTGAAGTTAATGGAAGCATGTAGAGCTTCACTGGTACCAGCGGTGAAAGAATGAAAAGTGCCTTACTCGTTTTCAGAGAAGATTAGTTTTTGGATAGGATGGATGTTATAACGGTCATCGTCAAAATGTCCCGAAATGATTTCGAAAATGGATTATTTTAAACTTTTCAGATTTTTCAAAATTCGTGAGTTAATAAATTTTGAGAGAACTCCATATTTCCGAATAATCCTACGACGGACATTGAGAAAGAACGGCGTGACGAACAAGCTCATTTTCAATCATTCGTAGTCATGTCTGTTCATAACATTAT